>QQSS02227050.1:0-34276 GCA_003687565.2 Craspedacusta sowerbii | reverse complement strand
GAGAAGAAGAAGATTGTTTTGCTGCGAGTCGCTAACTGCCAGAACAAGGGACTCAACAACGTATTCAACACCTGGAAAACATTATCTTTTACGCAGAGAAAAGACTTCATGAGTCCCTAGCAAGAGACTCTCTATCGTGGTAGTGTTAGCCATTCTTTATTATAAATGCGTACAAGCTTTGTTTCTAGACTTTTGGATCAGTCTCCTGAATCAATCAACAACAACATTAAAATCACCCTATTTAATTCCAAACTTAATTTCTTAATACGCAATAAAACTGCTTCTTTCTTGCGCTAATCCTTTCACTATCTTTCTTACTCTACTCATTCCCAATATCTTATATCTTAAATTCGTACCCTCCTTCGTCAACTTTCTCTCTCTCGAGCACTCTCTATCAAAACTCGCCACATCTCCCAACTCTTTTCCTCATGGAATTCAATCTCCTCTCATAAACGTTTCCTCTCTCTTCAATCTTCACTTTCCCGTCCTCTTAACTTTTTTGGTTCTTCTTTTGCGCCTTTCATCAAAGTTCTATCCCGACTCGCCCACTCTTAAAATAGAATTTTAGCTTCACGCTTCTCCAAATGGAAACAGCTTCTCAGTAACCGCTAGCTGCAGGATAAGTATGATGATCTTCATTTCAAATACAATCATCTCCTATTTTAAAACAAATATCAGCTCAGTCTCAATCGCAAATCATCTGCACTCACCATACTCCATCATTTCTACCAAACTATCCTAGCCAAAACACTCACCAAACTCTCTCTCTCTCGAAAAATACACTACCAGACTCCCGTTTCAACTGATCCTTCACCTGCTGTAGTAACTGATGTGGCGAGTAGGTTAACAAGAGAACAAGCTTTGAGCATTTTGAACAAAGGAGCGAAGAAGATGATACGCTCGGTGTTTTAGAGTTGGAAATCGAACAGTTCGCATCGCAGATCAGCATTGATCTTCGCAAGGCTTGAGTCCTTCTTCCAAATTTTGAACTTCGAGGTATCCCGTCAGGCAAGCCCTCTAGTGGAGATTTCCAGAGACAAATTTTATATCGTTTAGCAGATGGCCTTAGCAACCAAGTATCGCTCCTCCTTCTACCTCAACGCCTGGAGTCGCAAGTCCAAGTCCTTGACTGCACTCGAGCTCCGATTCAACTCCATTTCTTAAAAAATGCGGCTACGGACCAACGGAAACATCTTTTAGGCCTTCGACAGCATCATGAAGTTGAGTCTCTCGCCCAAGCTATCGCCTCGTTAAGAAACGCTTTTTACTCTAGCCAAGTTCCTTTAAAAGTCACGTCTGAACTCGATCAGCAGGCACTTCAAGAACTGGAGCACCAACGTCAAGGACTACAACTCCACACTCTGGAGATAAAACTACATCGCTGCCTGTTTGGCAGCCAGACTTTTCAAAATGCGTCTTATCAGAGATTTCCAATCCAAAGTAGCCACGTTCTTCAAGTGGAGGGATCGTACCAAATTCTTATCCCCCTCTGAGCAAAAGCTCTTCACCCTGAGCAAGTTGTTCAAGAACAAGATGAATAGCTACTTCTCCACCCTCAGAATAGCAGTGGCTGCAGGAAAACTAAATTCGTTTGTGGAATGCTTGAATCTGCTGAAACAGAAGCTGAGAGAAAACTTTTCGCATTCACTTCTGATGATATCAACCTATGTGGATAAGAGCGGGCGAATTCAGTCCTCCTTACGAACCATGGTCCATCTGCTGTAGTAGAAGACTCTCAGATCCTTTTTCAACACACTCAAAGAGAGTCAATATCGCATCTTGAAGTTCATTTCATTAACGCAAAAACATTGGTATGCTCTCCGGCTTTACAAACTCCACCGCTGCTTCTCCATATGGACTAACCGGCATCCCAAGGACCTGCTCCTATCCTTAAGGGATATCAATAAGCGGTTCATTCGCAACTGTGCTCACAACAGTCTCGAACGTTGGAGGGACTCGATCCTGCGGTCAAAGATGAAGGAGAAGTTCAAGAGTCTACTGCTCATCGAGCGACTTAACCAAAAGTACTAGGTCAAGATAAGAGCCGCTGCCATTTAGCTGTGGAGAGGGCAGGAATCTAATAAATGGTTCAAGATCTGCGTTGACAGGATGGCCAAGTCTCCCAGTTTGGTTCCTCAGATCGCCCTCTGGAGACTCAGGGACTGTGACTTTGGAATCAATCTCGCTCCTAACAAAATTGTCCAGACTCGAAAAATTATGAACTTCCTTCAGAAATATTACGAAAGGACAGTGATAAAATCATTTGTGAGTCTGACTCAACTGATCCACCCAGAACTAAAGGACGAGCTGAGCGCCAGCATCCGGTTGAGTGTGCGCACGTCTCCGACCAAAATAATGTGCCGCGAGGAAGAGATCTCTATCCAGACCCCAAGGTCAGAACTGCAGTAAGTGAAGGTGAGAAAGTTCTACTAGAAGGGGGAGGAGGAGTCGTCAGATCAGCTCAGATACATAAAGTCACTCAGTCTAATGAAGACCTGGGGCATCTGGAAGCGCAAGGCGAGCATGGTATTTAGGACTTGGTGTTGCCGCACAGGACATGAACGTTCAATCAACAAGCTGCTGATTTCTAAGCTGATGGTAATCCTGAAAGAGAAAGTGCAGAAGCGGCTGGCCTCGGGGTTTGAGAAGATTAGTGACCACAACGACACAAATTTCAACATGATGCTGCAAATGCAGTAGGAGCACCTCTAAGGTAGGAATTAACTGCTCGAAAACCACATCAAGGCAATAACTCTGCTAGAGTAGCGGACAGCCTAGTCCGAAACGCTGAAACAGGCCTTGGAACGCTTTGAGGGGCTGGTCGAGCGTCTCAGCGTCAAGGTGATGATGGTCAAGATGATCACCATGTACAAGATGACGGTCGCAGAGGCCTTCGACGAGATCCTCTACCACGATGAAATCCTTATCGACTTAAGTGATTGATCAATCTATTGTAAAATTGTCATGGCCCATCTCCTACAGCTTTATCAGCTTCTCCTTCGCGCTGCTCGACATGCTCACCTACCGCTCCTCCCGAGCCTCCTTCGCTTGCCACCCCAAACGCTCCTTTATTTCCTCTACCACTGCAGGCGTTAGCACGTACACCAACACCACCAAAATGCCCCATAAGTTGAAAAAGAGCTGGTCAAGTAGGTCAAGCCAGTACAGGTCGTTCTGGCTTAGTGAGTTGTACACCCTGCGGATGGTCGAGAAGATCCCGATCACAAGGATAATGGTCGGGTAGAGCAGAATTCTCAAAGAGAGGCTCTGCTTCCCCTCGCTAACCTTCTTCACCTTATTTCGCACCAAGATAACCATGACCATCTCGACAAGGAAGCTCAGCCAAAGTGGCCCGTAGTAGGTGATAATCTCGCCGAGGAGTTCTGGAAGGCTGTTACCACTGAACCAGCAGACATAGACGGAGGGGCCGAAGAGGCCGAGCAGAATGGAGGGGAGAGCGAACGCTAAAGGAATTCCGAAGCCAAGTAGGATAATCAGAGGCTAGAATTTGATGAGCCTTTAATACCCACCTTTTACGCAGACAGAAATGTAGCAGTTTAGCACCACCAGGAACGTCCAGTTGATCGAGGCTAGGTCCGTGAAGACTTTGATGAAGGCCTGCGCCAGACACACTCGTTAGCCCACTTCTCCCGCAAAGTAGGTGGGCGGCACCATGAACACGCACACTGAGGACAGGAGGGAGGTGAGTAGCAGGTACAGGAGCTGGTCAGAACAGGACTATACGATACTAGTAGACTTGGATAGAGAGTACACGAAGGGGGAAGAGGAGCAGAGCAGCAAGTAGGACAAGCATGGAGATCGCCTACTCCACGATAATCAGTATTGCGATAGATGGGTAGTAGCGGCCATCCCTAACCATCTGATCAATTGTAATTCATGATTGACGACCTGCCTCCTAACTACGAAATTATCAGCTAAATCGGAGCTGGCTCCTACGGGAAAGTGTTCAAGGCGCTGCACAGGCCGAGCAGCCGGCTAGTAGCCCTGAAGCTGCTGCCCGTTCAGGAACGCCATTCTTTCGATCGATAAGTACACCTGCTTAAAGAGCCTAATCCTCAAAAAATGCGACTGCCCTTATATTCTCACTGTATTGGACAGTATTGAGATTGGCAAATCGCTATGGCTGGTGCTGGAGTACTGTGCCGGAGGTTCGCTGATAGACATCATAAAGGCGAGAGAAGAGACGCTTTCGGAGCGGCAGATCAGCGCAGTCATGGACCAAACCCTGAAAGCCCTGACCTACCTGCACAGCCACAATAAGATCCATAGAGACATCAAGGCTTCGAATATCCTTTTGGATCAATCCGGGAACATTAAACTCGCTGACTTCGGAGTCAGCGCCTAGCTCTTCTAATCCCTCAAGGACTCCAAGGCAGGCTCTCCTTATTGGATGAGTCCCGAAATCTTGGCCGGACAGAAGTACAATTAGAAGACTGATATCTGGTCCTTGGGTATCACAGCCGTCGAGCTGGCCGAAGGACAGCCCCCCTACTCCCACATTCACCCCAACCGGGCCATGTTCATCATAAAGAACGGAGGCGGAAAGGGTCTAAGCAACAAGGCCTAGTGGTCGGTATAGTTCAACTCGTTCGTGTAGATTTGCCTGAACAGATAGGCGGAGAGGAGAGAAAGCGCTAAGTAGCTCCTGGAGCACAAGTTCATAAAGGAGGTGAATAGCAAGTCAGTCCTCGAGAAGCTCTTCTTTGACTCCATCGAGCTCATCGAAAGACTTAGGAATACTCCATACCTCGAGGACGTCATCTACCTCAACGTCAACTCAATGAAGGACCGTTTTCAATCTATCCCCGAGGAGCCCTCTCCCACTGGCACGGTGGTCGAGGTGATAAATCCCTACGAAGAGGAGAAAAACGAGTAGGTGCAGCCCTCCTTCATGCGGTTCTTCAAGAAGCCAGAGAGTCCTTCTTTAGAGAAGATAGAGTAAGAGATGAGGAAAGCGGTAGATGAATATGGACATAAGGTGGAGAGCCTTCGTTAGTAGACCCTCCAAAGACTACACACTTGGCTTTAAATCACTTAGCTGTCACACGGCTCCCAGGAGAGGGACAGATTGGCGCTAATCTAGGACGAATTCAAACTAAGATTCAGAGAGAGTGCCTTCACTACTCCGGTAAAGCCGAGCAGGTTCATAAAGCTGCAGAAGACGGAAGGTAAGCCAGCCGAAGTCGACAAGTTAAAGCAATTTCTAAAGGATTCCCAAGTGATGCAGTACATTAAGAAGATGAAATGATCGAGTTTATTTTCATGGTTCATCTAAGAAGCTTGTCTTGATGTTGGATTTCGGCCTGTCCCATCGCAAGTAATGGCCCCGGCCTTTCCGCTCCTTGTGGTAGATCGGGCTCTAGAGCTATTACGTCACCAGCTTGTGCATCTGCGAAGCCTTCAATTAACGTTTGAAAGCCAGCTCCGTCTTTTTGGCCCAGTCGTACTTTAGGAGGTCATCCTCGCAGCGTGGGTCATTTATCCCGTACTTTTCCCAGCAGGTAAATATCGCATTCTTGAAGTTCTCGGGTATTTCAGGGTCTCTGTAGAGATATTTCCTGAAAAACCTGCTGATTAATTTTCTCTCCACGAGAAATCTGGGTGGGGCTCCCATTTAATTAAAAATGCTGGCTTTGATTTTGCAGTTGGGCAGAGGCTAGTGGTGGTAGGACAGTCCAGGCAAACTGATATCAATGGAGTCTTATGAGGACTAGATCAAGGGGACTGGGTTTAAAGTGGTAAAATTCTTCACTCCATACTGCAAACTCTGCAAGGATATGAAGCCTTTCTGGGGCTAGGTGATCTAAGCATTCAATACCCGAAAAATCGCTTTTCTGGAAGTAAATTGTGATACCGACAAAAATCTTTGCATCTAGCAGCAGGTCTATCAGTTTCCCTTCTTCATCTTCTTCTCGTCCTCAGGCGAGGAGGTCTTTCGTCAAGGAGGTTTTTATAACAAAGTCGATCTCATCCAGCTCATCGAACAATATCTCAAGACCGACGAAACTGATTCCCAAACTAAATAAACCATCACGCATCAAGACAAGGAGGCTGACTAGAACGAATAACTCAAAAGGCTTGAAAGAAAGGTAAAATAATTGTAGGAGCAAGTGTAAAGGCTTGAGCTGAAGTCAGGAGTGTCTTGGCTGCAGGTGGTGGTGTGGGTAGGTTTGTCTGCGGGAGTGACCTGGTTCCTGATGAGCAGGAAGAAAAGCGAGTACAGAAGTCTGCCGGTTTGATTGGATATTAAAAATCAGTGATCGAGTCGATTGAACTTTTTAATTTTTTAGCCCTTAAGCATGTAGTTGAAGGAGGGGATGCTGCGTCCTGAGCTATCGAGGTAGTCGGACCAGAAGGACTAGGAAGTGCGTTTGAAGGTGCTCAAGGGAATGCTCTTCCTCAGCAGGTTCTTCTTGAGGAAGGCGTTGATCAACCGCTTCTTGTAGTGGATATACTGTTTGTAATCGCTGGTCACGATGGAGTGGATTATCTCTTTCCTCTCCTCTCCCTTTTTGGACGAAGAGCAGTGCTAGTTGCTGGTTTAACATTTTTCTTGTACCTTTACGCTTTAGAAAGACTCCTTCATTTTTGAGGGCTGCTTAAACTGCTTCAGACTTCGAGTCAAGGGTGTGGGCTTAGGTGTTCGGCCCTTGAGGTGCTAGAGGGGTCGAAGCAAGGTCTGCTCGTCTTCGAAGAGCAAGAGACAGGAGCGGTATTTACACAAGTTCTCTTTTATCTTCTCCTAGATTACTTTCGGGGATTTTTTTATATATTTATCTATAGCTGCCTTAATCCTAGCGTTCCTGCTCATCAGCTCTCGCTCCATCGTGTTCTGCACTCCCTGCAGGTACAAGTTCTGCGTCTCAAGTCGATCCATATCAGCCACCACACTCAGGTTATTTAGGGTGCGGGCCAGTATCTTGGCTCTATTTTATTTCTTGATTTGTTCTGCCTTCTTCTGCTCCTCGTAGATTTGCAGTTCACGTTAGCGGAGAGCATCAATGAGAGTTTAATTTTCCTGTATTTTGACGTTGAAAGTGCCTGTGGAGACTATCTAAGCGAGGAGTGATATAACAAACTTAAGCTTGCTCTTAGAGTAGATAATGGAGTCCATTATGAATCTAATGAACTACTGGTTGAGGATGTGAATCTGCAGCTATTTTAGGCGCTTCACCATCTTCTCCACCCCTATCAGCTCTGACAGATCCATGCTCATTTCCACTGACTTTTCGAATAGCTCTCGGATCGATACGCACTGTCTCAAGGCTTTACTGATTACCACTCTACAAATAAAACTAGTTATTGTTCCCGCTCACTAGACACTCCTCTTCAAAGACAGGGTCCTCCTGCAGGTGCTGATGGGCTTCGAACTGGTTCCAGTCATTGACAAGCTTGGCGAGGAGGTTGGCTCTGGGCATTTAACCTGCGAGGGTCTTGCGGATGAGATCGAGGGTGAAGCGATAGAAGTCCTCCCTGACGCGTAGTCCTTCGTAAATTGACGATAATCCCCTGTAAAAATGAATTGACATGATATTAAAGTATACAGCTTTAATCGATGATGAAATTCCAAAAGCTGAACTCACACACCTTGCCTGACCATTCCGTCCTTAATTCACTCGAGATTTTGCTCTCCTCTCTTGACTCCAAAATTCAGCTCATCTAAATTAATCGACGCATTCCTTACTATGAGGCCTCTTCCCAATCTCGTCTCCACAAAAACATCATCCTCCAGCTCAACTAGCCCTGCGATTCCACTAGCAAGCAAGCCACTTTGCCCACATAACCAAGATGTGCGGAGAGGGAGAAACTTTGTGCGTTCAAGTTGGATAGGAAGAAGAAGGGGCCGATGGAGGAGGAGGAGGGGTCGTAGTCCTAACAATCTGTGGTAAAGAGACTCATTTTCCAGAAGATAGGAAGAGGACTTAAAGGTTTTCTTGATGGCAACAAAAAGGTTGTCAAAGAAAACTCTGCTCTCATACCCATCCTCGTAGAGGAGCCCGAGCCTGATCCCATCGGCGACAAGCTACGCACCCTCCTCGAGGACAAGCACAAAGACCAGCAGCGGCTCCGGGAGTCTCTCAAGAGGAAGACGGAAGAGGTGGAGCGAGAGAAGATGAAGCTGACGATGAGCAGGTCAATGCAGTCGAAGGCGTACACGTACGATTACAAGTCGAACATAATCGAGATAAAGCAGGAGAAAAGGAAAGCTTACCAACAGAAGAGTCGAGTCATCGCCTATACAGATCCCAATCCAGTCCTTTAGAGCATCGTCCTCACGGACCCGTCCGTCGTATAAGCCAAAGTCAAGAAACTCTAGCTTTAATAATTCGAGACTGGATATCTGAATGACTACAAGCCCTTCGGTGGCTTGCTCACCACCACAGTCCTCGGCCCCGGCTGCAGGATTTCGCAGAACGGAAAGTCTAGGGCCTACCAGCTTACTTCGAATGAAAAGAAGCTTAAAGAGCGTTGATAGTTTATTTCTCATGCAAGATTTAGCAAAGCTGAAACTCTTTAGACAAAGGATTGAGGGAGTCTTTAATCCACTCGACCTCACTCCTACATACATGAAGGAAACCGTTTCCTCCTCAATAAAACTCCAATAAAAGTCACCTCTCAAAGTCCAACCCAACACTCCCAAAACTAACACCCACAAGCCCTAGCTTACAAAGCGCAGCCAGAGCCGCAATTAATCCAGTAGGAGCAGATCCTTTTAGAGTCCTTGGGGTAAAATAAAGCCTTTAAAATTTAATAATTCATTGATGGCAACTCCCTAAAAGATCAGGCAGGCGCTAGGCATTAAGAGAAGTCTTGTCTCGCCCAACTCCATCGAACTCGTCTAGAAGCTTAAGGCAGAGGGCAGATATGTCAGTCCTTCACGCAGAGCTGCTTGCCTCTCTCATCGGCCTTCGTTATAGCCTATGGAATAGCCAAGTTGCGAGAGAGTGGGACAGCGTTGCTGTACGCAAGGAGTATTTAACATTTTTTACTAAAGGAATCTAAGATGGTGTGAATAAAGGAGGGAGGAGCGATGCAATTCAATGAGACAGTAATCAATGGATAGACATAAGAAAATGATTGGAACAGAGTATTAAAGGGCGAGAAAGAAGGGGAAAGGATGGGCAGGCCGAGTGAACAAGAAGACGGACTTCCAGCGGCTGAGAAGATAGACGCTGGCGAATGAGCTGCAGAAACTCCCCTTTCGGCCCTCTTTATTTAAATGAATATCAACTCTATCATTATAATTCTTTTAGTATTAATAGGTTCGCCTTCGCTCGCTCGTGCCACTCGTCCTCCTGGCTGCTCTTCCACCTCCCTTCGTCGAACTACACCATCTTCTCTCCCTGCACTGCCAGAAGTCGTCCGTCCAGGAACTATGTGAACTTCCCCAGAGGACTCTCTAAAGTCTTCCTCGGAGTATTTTTCCGCATGATATTGCAGATTTGCTGAAGATAATTGTATTGTTTGATATATTTATCGGGGAGGTTATTAATGCTAAAGGTCCTAAGCTTGGCCCCTGCGGAGACCATGACGAGCCTGCCTCGGACTGAGAAGTCGGAGTCTCCTGACGATTTGCTGATGGTGCCGTCTCCGGATATGATGATCTCGCAGTTCTAAGTCTTGATTTTTCCTGACTGCAGGCCTTGTATGTTAATTTATGTCAAGCCATTTGATTTCTAGCTTTTTTATTTCATTGAGACTTTTCTCTTCTACCGAGCTGTCACGTCACACCCAAGCGACAGCCGCTCCTTCACGTTCTCCTTGTCGGCCTCCTTCCGCTTGCAAGGAATGCTGAGTCTCTGCTGCTGCTAACCGCTGACCAAGTTCATTTTAGAGAGAGTCCTGGTGGTGTTGATGTTGAAGAAGGGATGAGAGAGGATTAGCTCTGATGACAGTCTTTTCGAAGGATTCTTCTCAAGCAAATTTTGCAAAAAGCTTATCGCTTCCTCTGACAGAAACTTGGGATAATGTATCTAATCTTTCATTATCCTGCTTGCTGACTGCTCGTAGCTAACGAAGTTGAAGGGGAGTTGGCCTGTAAGCAAGATAAATGCTACACAACCATAGGACCACGCGTCTGCCTCAAACCCGTATTCCTGTTTGAGGAGGATTTCGGGGGCGAGGTAATTGAGAGTGCCGCAAAACATGCTGAACTTGCGCTAATAGATGGCTGCGTATCCGAAATCGCAAATTTTCTTGTGATAATGTTACTATTTTGCCAGTCTCGTCGAGCAGGATGTTCTGGATCTTGATGTCCCGATGTATTATGCTCTTTCGGTGCAGATGATTCAAGCCAACTGCCAGCTGCCCCAGCAGCTCCCTGCCTTCCTCCTAGCTAAGCCTGCCTCGCTTGCTGAGCAGGTTGGAGAGGTCTCCAGAGGGACAGTACTCGAGGACCAGGTAGCCGTTCTCTGTGTCTTAGAACTAATTGATGAGCTTAAGAATGTGTGGTCCCTACGCTAATCGGTGCAGCTCAAGCTAATTTTTAACTTTGTGAACCGTGCCTTTCTTCTTCTCGATGACCTTGAGGGCGAAGATGGACTTGCACTCATCGAAGGCTTGGATCTTGAACACATACCCCGACGACCCGCGCTTTAGTGGACTTAGCAGACTATATTTGCCGATTTGGTTCACCGACTCTCGTACGCTACTCATCATCTCATCGTCGCACATTCAAATTTGAATTAAATTCATGCCTCTTTAATCCTCATACCGTTGCAGCCCTTATTGCTGGGCCAGCCTTAGCTATCCATCCAGACTGATCTCCCCCCTTTCATGAATTCCCACATGGCCTAGCTGAGTTTGATGCCGTTGCCACTGGGAATGCGGTAGTCGTCGGAGTGGAAACTAGGGACATCCTCGAAGCCGTGCTGGATGCAGGAGGGGGACCAGATACCGGAATAGTTGGTGCTCCTAAATTTATTTAATACAGCTATCGTTGCTTGTCTATAAGCCTCTATGGCCTAAACTTCCTTGGAGGAGCAATTAGTAAAGCTTCCAGGTGTTTTTCCTGTGCATTAGGTGCCCAGGATGTTTTCAACCGCCCATTGGTCGTACTGAGACTATATAATCAGCCATTTGCCCTTCAGGTAGGGAATCAGGTTCACTCCGTTGAAGCAGTTGAGTGCGAAATCGAGTCCCTTCTGATTGCATTCGTCGATCGATAATTGCGTTTAGGCCAACAGAAACTAAAAGAAAGGCCTTATCCTCTTCATGACTTACTGGCTTCCAGTGAAAGGGTTGGTGTAATCAATCAAGAAGAGGCCAGAGTCGGGCATGGAGTAGAGGGCGTCTTTTCTTATCATGCGGTCGTAGACATAGTTGCTCCACATGAAGGTGGAGATTCCGCCTGCAGATACGCCAGTGAGGATGAGTTTGGTGGCGTTGTACAATCCGACAGACTAGTTTAGGAATTAGAGATGGGCAATGTTATTAAAGTAGCCTCTAAAATATAAATCCCTATCATTGACTCTTACAGGATCCTGGTGGAAGCCTTGATACTAGCTGCCGTCGCAGTATGCCACAAACACCTTCGTCCAGTTCCAGAAATTCGGGTTTTATTCCTTCAGAGGAGATAGCACTCCATATCCCACAAAAGTTGCGTTTGGAGGATAGTTGGCCGAACTGCCTAGTCCAGTCTTGCTCCTTCGATAGCATTACTGGAACGTTTATTAGAGTGATCCGGCGGCACAGAGTCCCCCTGAATCGAAGTAGATGAGGATGTTTTGGGGGAGTGAGCCGACCTCGAGGAAGAGGGCAGCGGGGGAGCCGTCTAGACATCTGGCAAGGGAGTGTTGTTGGTGACGATGCAAATAATAGAGGCCAAATGCTCTGGAAAAGATAAGGAGATTAAACATTTGCGCGTCGACGAGCCTTTTAATTCTTCCTTCATCGGCTCAGCGCACTTTGATCCTCTCGACTTTGGACTCTCCCGCATGAATGGGGACATGAGAGAAAGAGGGGGCTTGGGAGCAGGGTGATGAGAGAGTGGGTGGCGAGAAATGGGAAGGCGGGCAAACGGATGGTCAAAATTGAAAGTTACTGCTTTAAAGCCTTTAAGATATCATATTTGAATTACAAAATGGCCAACAGAGAAGAACTCATTTACCTCTCCAAAATTAGTGAGCAGACCGAGAGATTCGAGGATATGCTCGACTACATGAAGAAGGTCGTCCTCATGGGCAACGAGCTTTCCGTCTAGGAGCGCAATCTCCTCTCCGTCGCCTACAAGAACTCGATCGGGTCCAGGAGGACTGCCTGGAGAGCCATCTCCTCTATCGAGAAAAAGGAGGAGGCCAAGAACTCTAAATATCTCCACCTTCTCAAGGAGAACAAAAAGAAGATTGAAGGGGAGCTCAACAACTTCTGCAAGGACATCCTCAACCTCCTCGACAACACCCTCATCAAGTCTGCCACCAACGCAGAGGCCCAAGTCTTCTACCTCAAGATGAAGGGTGACTATTATAGATACATATCTTAATACACCGTCGGTGATTAACACAAAAAGGCTGGGGAAAAGGCCGGATAAGCCTATAAATCTGCTTCAGACAAGGCCAACGCCGACCTTAAAACCACCCACCCCATCAGGCTAGGCCTCGCTCTCAACTACTCGGTCTTCTACTACGAAGTCATGAACGACCCCTCAAAAGCCTGCCAGCTGGCCAAACAGGCTTTCGATGAAGCTATTGGCGACATCGAACAGATCGACGAAGAGCAATACAAGGACGCGACGACAATAATGCAGCTGATCCGAGACAACCTGACCCTCTGGACTTCCGAACTCTAGGAGCAGGGAGACTCATGATTTATATAAATTTATATATAGAAGAGAAGAGTTGGGAGGTGCAGTCCAGGTGGCCGAGATTAAAAGAGCCAGCAGAATATTCTATCCAAAGCTGTTTCGTAATAGGAATCCTATTTATATTATTTAAATTATATTAAATCACCCCACGAATTCAATTTACCCTGTAAAATTTGGGTTTATCAGTAAAACCACCTCGCTCCCCATTGCGTTTGGCCCTAAGATCTGGCTATTTTTCTCCCTGATCCGATCCCTTTTGAGTTTGTTCCATCTGTTTTTTAGATCGATTTGGCTGCGCTACTTGAAGAGTTCAACAAGCCTTTTATCGATCTGGCCGTGCTTCTTGTAGTAATTGAGTATTCTCAGATCCTACTCGAGGGTCCAGTTCCCTTTTCTGATTTTAGGATCTAAATTATTTAAATAATTTTATTTGCACTGCCGCGGAGAACGATAGACTCTTCCCGCAGACGTGTTTTGTTTGAACAGTTCCAGACTTATCTCGAACCAATCCGCAGATCTAGGGTCATCCACCACTTCTTTCAACAACGCATTTTATTCCTCAGTCCATCTATTGAATTTTAATTAATTTTTAAGAAGAGAGAAAAACTTAATTTTGCAGGAGAGGACAGTCCTGCCTGGCAGACAATCGCTGAGTCTCTACCACTAATCGTCCTCCAAATCTATGATATCTGTTTTTTCAAGTTTTTTCATGAGATGACTCAGCATATTTATTAACAGATTAACCTATATTTTTTTCCAGTTCCTAACCTCTTTCTGTTTGCACTCGAGTCTGGTAATGATCTTACTTGCGACAGTGTTCTTCGAAGGAAGAAACCAGTTTGGCTCGGGAGAGGAGACAAAACTACCGTTTGTTGAGGATGAGAGGAGAGGTCTAATCGAAGTAGTTGAGGAGGAAGATCTAGAATTGGAGTAATTTGAAGTGCAGCTCATGTGCTACGTCAGTGAGAGATTGAAACATTTATTTGTTAATTAATGATGTAGTACGCCTTATAAATTTATAAAGGCCTTTAAACAACTTTTATTGACATTCAAAAAAACTGACTTCCTATGCCGACCCTCCTCCCATCATCCATGCTCCTTGCGCACCTGCGAACGCTATACAGAACCTCTGCTCAAATACACTTCAGAGGCCTGTCAGGGGTGAAAAGGGAGGCACCAGGAGGATCGGCAGTCCTCCGTGGGCCAAAATGGAAGCAAACTTATTTCTAATTAACTTAATAAAAATAATAAAATAAAAGGGTTTTAAAATCGTTCTATGAGGTCTCGCTGTAGACTCTCTCCCATTCTCCCCACCCACTCCGCCTCGCTCTAAACGCAAGGTCACTGTGCCGCCTTTTGCTCCATTCTCCCTTCCCTGACCGCACTTGCTCCATTTGAATAATAACGAACAATTAATGAATTACTTGCAGCAGATAAGAAGTTTTTTCCTAATCAGATATCACCGTCCCGTCTGACCCGTCTCTTCATGACTCATCCATAAACCTCTCCCTGCCCTCGAACAGGCCTTTGTCCTGCTTCAAATCGCCCTAGACTTGCAATCTCAGGATTGTTCAGGATCTCACTCCCTCAGTCCTTTTCACCAACGAGCTCAATACTCCTTAGAGCTAGAACCGTGTTAGGGATTAGATATTAATCCAGGAGCTAGACTACTAACACTAATCTCTCTTCACTTAGGAGAAATAGGAGGGATTTGAAGAGGGAGTTGCATCATTCAAGCTTAAGAAGCTAAGCAAAGAGGTTGAATTTTTGTAGCAGATGATAAGAGAGGCCTCGTGCAAGCCGAAGTCCGAAAATTTGAATTTGGAGGAGAAGACGCTTCGAAAAAGGATTTAAATCGTTTAGAATGAAGCCTGTGCAGAAATCAATAGGCTCAACAAGTAACTCCGCAGGATCAAGAAGAGTTCCAGCAAAGCCCTCTCCTAGAACCAGCCTCCTCTCAAGCTCAAGGCCAGCTTCGGCCCTGACTCTGCTCTTCTCTAACGCAAAAACCTGGAGCTCACTCACAAGAATATGGAGCTTCGCAGACTGATAAGTGAGCAGGATGGCGTGATTCAACGACTTCGGGAATCGAACGAGAGCAAGGGGTAAAGTGTAATGGCGTAGAAGCTAAAATACCTGGTTGAGAAGCTGAATGAGCAGAGCTGCCGATTCGAGCATCTGAAAAAGTGTTTTTCCCTGAGATAGAGCGAGCTGTTGAAAAAAATATAAATGCTCTAGAAATAGAGGAGCTATCGATACTCGAAGAGTTTGGAGCGGTCGGCCAAGGAGACATTCTCGATCGAGCAGTTGAGTCCGGAGGAGACTTACCACGTCTTCAGGAAGGTCATAAGCAATTACGCCCATAATTGATTTTAAGTCTATTGTTGAAATTATCATGGCAAATAAAAAGCAGAAATCAAAGGCGAGGCTTGACAAGTATTATAAGATTGCCAAGTAGCAAGGCTATCGTTCCAGGGCTGCCTTTAAACTTATTCAGCTCAATAAAAAGTTCTCATTCCTAGAGAAAGCAGCAGTTCTTGTTGATTTGTGTGCCGCTCCAGGGGGATGGCTGCAGGTCGCTAGCAAATTTATGGGTCACCACAGCATTATCCTAGGAGTTGACTTGGACAAGATAAAGCCGATTCCAGGTGTGAAGACATTCCAATAGGACATTACAACGATTCAATGCGTGTAAATCCTGAAATCTTAGTTGAAAGGCTATTAAGTGGATGTGTTCTTAAATGATGGAGCTCCCAATGTAGGTGGAAACTGGAATAAAGATTCTCATATCCAATGTTAGCTGGTCCTCTCGGCCTTGAAACTAGCCTGCCAATTTCTTAGGAAAGGAGGCTGGTTTATAACCAAGGTCTTCAGATCGAATGACTTCAATTCGTTGAAATGGGTCCTCAACAAGTTTTTTAACAAAGTTTAAGTCACCAAACCATTAGCTTCGAGAACTACCTCTGCTGAGATATTCGTGGTCTGCTCTGGGTATTAAGCGCCCGACTTCATAGACGAAAAATTATTTGATGCTGCTTAAATATTCAAAGACACTTAAGCTGATATGGCCCAACAAAACTCAGGGATTAACTCGTTAAGAAGCCTCATGGCCAGAAAGCACAACCGGAGCGGATACGATAGCGACATGCCTCATACAATGTCAAGGTCGGCTAAGCTTTCTTAATTCATGGAAAGCAGCAACCCCTTTGAAATTTTCCATATTTACAACGTGCTTTAAGTGAGCGATGAGTAGCATTAAAAATACAGCGCTTTAGTGCCTCCTCCCAAGGGCTATAGGTAGCATTGCCAAGATCTCAAGGTCCTAGGGGCCGCTTAAATAGGCCAGCTCATTAAGTGGAGAGGAAAAATTAGAAATGCCTTATTCGGCAAGAGGTCCCAGCCAAAAGACCGCTAGGAAATCGATTCCGATTAATAGCTCGAAAACGTTATTCTGACCAAGCGCAAGTAGTAGCTCAAGGAGCACAGGAAGAAGATGGAGAAAATAAACAAGAAGGAGCTGCGGCGAAGGAAGGCGGGAGACGGAATCGAGCATGACGACTTCTAATACGAGATGTTCACTAAATTGTTAAAAAACTAATAATTTAAATAGGATCATAACTAGCCTCTTTTTTCTGAATAAGAAGATTAGCAGCCTGATCCCAGGTAAAGAATGCCTGTCACCGGGCTCACTCTCGAGGAGACTGAGCGCCAGCTCGAACTGCTCCATCAGCGCAAAAAGGATATGCAATCACAACAGAAATAGAGGAGGTTGCTAAAGAATTCTCAATAGGAGATGCCGGAGAGGTAGTAGAAGCGAGTGCAGCGTATAATGCCGAAGTTGCAAGGTGAAAAGAGAGATCGGGAGGACTAGCAGGGGCAGTAATTTTAAAATTTGGACAAATTCGTAAACCCTTTGAAGAAGAAAAGAAAGATCTAAGCAGAAGTCCAGGGCCCTAAGGGATAAAGGGAGGAGGAGTAGTTCGAGCACGAAGATGAGCTCTACCAGCTAGATCTGCCCAAAACCTAGCTGGAAAAGAGGAAGAAGAAGCTTGCCCGTCAGCAAAAGAAGCTATAAGCCAAAAGGGACCAAGCCTAGGATACCTAGATAGAGCTGGTCCCTCAGAAGTCGCTTGACGACTACAATATATAGTCGTTGGCAGAGACGCTGGCTATTGCCAAAAAGATGCTAAGGAAGCGAAATCGCTAGGACATAATTGCTCAGTCCTATTTGAACGCCTAGCTTTAGCAGGAATAGGATTTGCCTTAATGGTTTAGGTAGGATTAGGATAGACATTGCTTTAAAAAGGTGCCCATCACCAAGGCCTAGTACCAGGCCGAGAAGGAAAGGCTTATGGCCATAAACTCCAAGTCCATCCGCAAGGTTCAGGAGGCCCAGTACAGGAAGCGAAGGAAGGCACAGCTCAAGATGAAGAGGGCTAACCAGAAGGCCAAAGCCATCCTAAGCCAGGAGGGCGTGAGTGAGTCCTTCAAGCTGCGATAGGCCAATCGCATTTACAAAAGATAGTTGAGATAGCAGAAAAAGTAAAAGAAGTATATCGTAGGGCAGAAGGGCAAAACTCTAAACAAAGGAAGCAAGTTGACTAAGTTCGTCGACGCTCGCCTCAAGAAGGACAAGAGGGCGGTCAACAAGCGCATCAAGAAGACCAAGCACGTCAAGCGCCGCAAAGGCAGGTGATAACTTTATCAATTATCATGTCGAAGTGGGCCAAAATCGTAGAGTAAAATGAGCTGAATTAGTAAGCCGACGAAGAATAATAGATCTAAAAATAGGCAGAGCCCTTATAAGAAGGCCCCAAAGAGAAGTCAAAGTCGAAGAAGAAGCGCTTGAGACAGATCAAATCCGAACTCAACAAGAAACTCAAGACTCAATACAAGCAATAGGAGAACCACTAGTAAGAGGCCAGTCCCCAAATCCCCTAAATCTAAATCGAGTGTGTGTAGGAAGAGGATGAACCGCAACAACAAAGGCCGAAGATCTCGTTGAGGACTTTCTCGATTCTGTTCGCTATTGCCCTCATAATCTTTCTACAAATCAAGGGCGAGTCCTTCAAGAAGACTGCACATTTAATCGACTCCTCAGAAGACTACTATCAGATCCTGGGAGTGGAGTCATCCGACCCCACTTAGGTCATCAAGGCAGCCTACAAGTCGCTTCTGCAGAAATCTCACCCTGATAAGATAGGCGGCAGCTGCGACTCTGCCTGCTACTAAAGGTTCTAGAGCATAAAGAAGGCGGGTAGCATCTTGTCCAACCCATAATAGAGATAAAAATACGACAATAACATCGGAAAAGTCCCAGTTATCAAGTCCCAGGCCGTTGACTTAAACAAAACCACCTTCGAGAGGCTTGCTGTCAACAGTCAGCTCTGGATGATCTAGGTCTACGACTAAACTTAGTATAAGTCTCTCCATTTCAATCAGATTTGGTAGTAATTTATAAAAAAGCACGCATAATATGTTCACTTTGGCAGGATTAGCCTCTGGAAAAACCCCAACGCCTTTTCATTTCTGCCCTACAAATTCCCATTGCTGCCCTCGTTTTTTGTGGTGCGAGGGTCAAGAACGACAATGTGCAACATGAACTACGAGAGGCTGCTGATTTCGCTGTAGGATTGTTTGTAATTGTCGATCCAGTAGACGGTAGTGACAGAATCGCCAGCAGAATAGAACTATATACATGTACTGGGTAACTATCAAAAAGCCCCGAAATATTTGAAGCTCCTTTAGGGCAACATAGCCTATAAATACGACAGCGACAATAGACTCATCCTCAACCACAACCATTCAACTCGCTAGCTCAAGATGTCCCTCAAGACCAAGGACTAGTTCTTTAAAATGATCAGAATTTTGAAACTCATCCTCCCCAAAACGCTTAACAGGCAATTATTCATTGAGCAGTGCTAGTACCGCAAGCAGTATTGCCTAATTTGGCTGAGGGACTTGGAGATACAGCCAATTGCTAATTAACTGATGCTGGAGAGTTTTGTGGTGCCACTTAAGCACTCTTAATTCTACGACTTCATCGAGGCCTTAAAAAAGCAGACACAGAAAGACTAGGCAGACGTAGCCGTATTCCACGATGGACTAATGGATATCTTATCCTAACAATAATTCACTCTTTTCCTATAAAAAAAAATTATTCTTTAGCTGGTCAAGCCTGAACTCAATCTGAAAGAGGCTCTGCCTAAGGAAATGACTTTCCAGCAATACATCACATTCCGAGTAAGCTAAAACCTGACAGGAGTGTTGGTGTTCTGGATCCTGGTTGAGCTGCTAAAGATCCTGCTCGGGCTGTACAGCAAGCTGATCAGTTTAGGAGTGTTCATGTTTTGGATAGCCCTCTCGATATACTAAGCCTTCGAATATTATTGATTGTATGCGATTTATATTTAAGGGCTTTTGCACCAGAACTCGATTAATTCTGCAAGAACTAGAGTCACAGCTGACTGACCCCGCTGCACAGAAGCCTCTAGTGTTTGCAATCTGCAAGCTAAGCATCCAGGCCAACCTCAACGCCAGCAAATACCTGGAGATGTTGGAGAAAGGGGTTGGATCGGAAGTCGAAAAGGCAGCCTTCCAGCATCTAAAATATTAGCATTTAAAGCAGCAAAAGAAGCTTCGATAAGCTGAGCTTGAGCTTAGGTCTTCGCTCTCGATTTACTAATCTTTAACTCAACCCTCCATTATCGGCAGGCAGCTCACCCTTGACTCCGATGACTATCGCTATGGACTCCTCGCTAACCTTTACTACGAATTGGCTATGCTCAACTTCAACAAGCACTAGCAAGCCCTGATCTCTCTCGAGAAAGCCTTGGCAGCAGGACGAAGGCACAGCAATCCTGAGCCGGAACTCAAAAAGGTGATGATAAAGACGGAGATTCTGCTGCTGTCATTTGTGAAATAGGCCAATAATGAAATTTATTAGAGAATTTTGGCTCTAAAATAAAAAATTAAAGGCTCGATAGCTTTGAATGAAATTTTGCTGATTTAGGAGATTACGAACTGCCTCAAGCTTCAGCTAAAGTTCGAGAATGACCTGGCCCTGACTTAGAAGGCCTCACAGACTCGAAACGAACTGGCGCAGTGCCTGGATCTCATATAGAGGATTTAAATCGTCACAGGAAGTACGGAAGCACATTCTTATAACTCTGACTCCTCATCGACTAAGGCACCGTCTTGAATATCTTGAAAGTTCTCTCAAGGTCTTAGTTAACTTGCATTATACTTGCGTCATTACCGCATTTGTAAAGATAGTTCGGCACTGACCAGATGGTCACCAGAGTCTTCCCCTCGAACCAGTACTGATATCCCTCGTTCGCCAGCTGGTGAGCTCTTGCAATCAACTCCAGCCCGTTTATTAGATTGAAGTCCTTGACCACTTTATGACCGAAAAGCCATCCTGCCCCTCTGCAGTTTTCAGACCAAGTTTCTATGTTTTAGGGGTCTGACCACATGAGGTCGCAGAAGGGCCCAGTGTGAGGAATTTATTGCCTGCGGTCAATAATACGCATTTGGTCGATGGTTTTGATCTAAGGACTTAAGCCTCCGTGAACGCATAGAATTTTCCCTTAGATGATGGCTCCTAAGGGCAGAAAATCGAACATCTAGTTACAGTACTTCCAAGGATTAGAATTCCCGTATTTCCTTATTGTTTATTCGTGAAACCCGTAAGTCAGCGTTATTTGTCGCGATTAGTGGTTGCCTCGCAGCATCACCATCTTCTCAGGGTACTTTAGCTTCAAGCACAGCAGTAGCTCCAGAGTCTACACTGAATTATAGCCTCTATCTACGTAGTCGCCCATAAATACATAGCTTTTTTATGGTAATTCTCCTCCGACTCGAAAAAGTTAGAGCAAGTCGAAGAATTGGCCGTGAATATCTCCACAGACGGTTAGAGGTGCGCTTACTGGCTGGACATTGCTCTCCTATATAAGCAATTCGATGATTTTTCTACACAGGCACTTAAGTTCGCGCTAAGGAATGATTTTGCCGTGTTTTAAAGCGTCAATATGCTTATCAATATCCATAAGATAGAATAATCACCTTCTCGCTGAGTAAAAATTAGATTTGTTAACTTGGCTGTTCCAAAGCCACTCTCCTTTCCTTTTTATCACTCTCGTCACCAGCATCTAAAATTCCTTGAAATCAAGCACAGACTACTCCTACTTCATCAGCAAGAAGAAGGGTACCAGCAGCTCCACAACTCTGTCATCTAATTTGTGAAGTGCCATTCGTTTGACCGATATGTATCCGTCGAAATCCGAATCAAGCAGTTAAAATATTTAACGCAGTTTTGCCCTCTTTTTGGGAGACTGAGACTTCCGCTAACAAAGGACGGAGTTGGATTTGTTGTTACTGATTTTGCAGCTAGAAAGGCCTGTACAAAATTAAGATACTACTCTCTGACGTCCCAAGCCAAGTGATTTTTTTGATGAGCTTTTTTACTTAGGATTCTATCGCCTGTCGACACTTTTCTTTTTGCTGAGACTTTTCTTAGAATTAAGGTGGGATTATTGGCGCTTGAGGAAGGCTTAGAAGTCAGGCTTCAAATATTTGGAGGCGTTGGGCTGGTAAGGGAATTTTTTATTTTCAGAGATTTAAGCCTTGACTCGATCAGCCTTGCGTTTCAGCCTTTAATCATATAGGGCCAGATAGATGTTTTTATTTTATTTTCTATTTGGCGTTTTGCCGGAGATTTGTGGCCTGAAGGTGCAGTCCTTCAGTTTGAAAGTTTATTGCTATAATTTTGATCGAATTGAATTATTCAACTGTCTTTGGACGAACTCAAGGTCCACCAGAGGCCTTCTTTGTCCCTATTTCTCAGCTATTATTGCTATCGTCCTGCTGATCTAGTTTATAGCAGGCTTAAAAGTAGGAATCTCTTCCACTTTTGTTGATTGGCTGAGCTTCTTCTCTTTCTTGTGGCTTTTCTCGTGTGCTGACACTTTCATCGAATTCTTAGTCTGTTTAGCGCAGCTATTCTATACTTTTTTTGGCTGAATGATTTATCGAGTCGATTGCATGATAAGTTCCTTTTAAAAGTTAGTAATGCTGGCGTCAGGTGACTAAAATGGAACTGAGTCAAACATGATTTCGATGCACTTGGGTCTGTTATTGAGCTAGCACTGAGCTGTAAGGAGAGTGAAGGAGTTTGTAGGTATTTAAAAATTCATCGTTAATTAAATAAGAAGAAGCTAAAGGATCGAGACAGTCTAATAGAACATAGAGGTTTCTAAGTAAAAGAGGACTGGCAATCTAGACTATGAGCGAGACATTCTTAGTCCAGCTCGATAATAATTCAACTATTTTATGTAGAGGAATTCACCCGAGGATTACTCCCCCTGTGAACCTAATAGATATTACTTCAATATCAAGGCCACACCTAATTTCACTCCCGGCCCAGGCTATTATTCTCACAATAGAAACCCACTCAAAAGATCCAAGTCCTACTCTTTTCCAAGGGCCGCCCCCCTCAATCCTAAACACTCCCTCCCCAAGATCCAGCCAGAGATCTCTATTTCTTTAGGGAAGAGCAAAGCAGCCTTTTAGAAAAGATAAAAAAAGAGACTTTTGATTCCTTTCAATAGCAAGGCGTAGAGGTGTCTCTTCTAGAGGAAGGAAGGCCCTTCACCTTGCGAATATAAGCCCCGACAGAATTCGATCGTGGACCAACTTTTGTATCGACTGCAGTACAAATACATCGGTAACTTCTGTTCAAGACAAAAGAGGTTTTGATACATTCTTGAATATCGCGGTCCGTTGAAAGGCCATGGTGTCGTGAAATCATTAATGTAAATTATTTCAGATCAAGACTGTTAATCACCTTTTCAAGAATAGTAGCCAGAGCCGCAGGAATAAGCCTAAACCAACAATAGTGCCAACAAGAAGCAGCATTTCTCTGTGAGAACCACCAAGAAGGAGAAAGAAAACTATCACTAGCGCAACACTCAATTCATCGAGGAACTAAGGATCAATAAGCTGAGGTAGGCGGAGGAGAGGTAAAAAAGTTAAAAAAGAAAATAGCTGCTTAAGTAAAAACTGAGGAAAAAGATTTTGGAGGAGGCATCCAAGGCTCGTATCTATAAGGATTAAGACTCCTAAATTAAAGGCAGAAGGCCTGCGGTTTAGTCACTTCCAAAAGTGCGTTAGATCAGTGAGAGCTAAAAGGGGCCAGCCTAGTACAAGTAAAGGTACCTCTCCTTCTTGCTATCCCTTAACTAGACCAATAAACAAAAAAAACTTAAAGATTAGCACGAGCGCCTCAAAAAATAAAATAAGTACAAAAAGCTTAAGGAGTAGATGGGATTCGACCGCATTGAGTCGAAGCTAGGACACATTTTCACTGAAAAACCACCCAAACCTGAAATTTAGGAGAACGCCAAGTCCAATATTGATAGGACCAGAGAATACATGTAAAATATCAAAAAGAAGAAGCAATAAAAATAATCCAAATAGGCTGAGGAATTGCAGAGGCAAATCAACATGCGATAGAAGCTCAAAGAGTTCGTCCTGACAACAGTAAAAAAGAACGCGATGTAGGGAATCTACGACGACGAGATAGGCAAGAAAAGGAGGGTTAAGGTCAAGCACTAGGACATCAAGGAGGAAGAAGAAGACGAATACTCTCCTAACCAATTAAAATAATAGTCATCCTAAGATGAGGACGTGGATAAGCCCAAATAGAAAAAGCGCAAGATGCGAGATTTCCCTTTCATCGTTGATTTGGCTTAGTGGAAACGAAAAAATAGAATCGATGAATCCACTAAGGTCTTCATTGTCACTGGGGGCTATCCCGATCTTAAAAGGGCCTTAAGGTCTCGAGGATGGGTTCAGAACCCTAACGTAAACAGTCCTTGCTTCGACCTGAAGTTCACTCTGCAGAGCAAAGAGATAGATTTCAACAATCTGCATGATTTCCAGATGGTG
Organism: Craspedacusta sowerbii; assembly: GCA_003687565.2. Classification (NCBI taxonomy): domain Eukaryota; kingdom Metazoa; phylum Cnidaria; class Hydrozoa; order Limnomedusae; family Olindiidae; genus Craspedacusta; species Craspedacusta sowerbii. The sequence continues at coordinate 10,506 of QQSS02227050.1, read as the reverse complement.
AACCATTTCAAAAAAAACTCATGTATAACGACTAAGGTGGGTCTCTGCCATTCTCTGAAGAATGTGATATGGAATACCTCTTAAGACATTAATTAATTTTATCCGAGGTGCTACGATCTTAATTTCGAGGAAGAGACATCAGCCTTCATCGAGCAATTTAAAATATGCAAGACCATTTCCATCCTTAAAAAGTACATCAGACTGCAAAAACTAGGCAAAGTAGACTCTGCTTTGCTGAGCAAGGTCAAAATATCTTTGTAAGTTCTTAAAAGGAAGAACATCGAGCTGGACTAGCTCATCGATATCAAGAAGCAACCTCCCCTTATATCGTAGAAATAATGGAGCTAGCTCATAGATGACTAAATAACTGCAGAACAAATAGCGAAGAAGAAATACTAGGCCTATCTTGCACAAGTTTAAGGCAAGCCTCAAAAAAAGAAGAAGAAAAAGAAGAAAGAAGTTTAGTCCAAATAGCCTGAGACTTAAGCAGAATCACAAATTGCAGAGATAGAAAGAGTCCTCGAAAATTTCAAGGATCCGCAGCTAGACCTTGCAGGCTAGCATAACATCTGGATCCTAAAACCCGCCGGCCTATCGAGAGGTAGAGGCATCCTCTGTCTCAACACTTTGGTTGAAATTCAAGACCACATTGCCTATAGGTAGACTTGGGTTATCCAGAAATATATTGAAAATCCACTCATAGTTCTAGGCAGAAAATTCGATATCAGACTCTGGGTCCTGGCGACTGATTTCAACCCCTTGACCATCTGGATCTACGACCAGTGCTACATAAGGTTTGGGTCGGTGGACTATGACGCCAAGGAGTTCAGCAACAAATTCCAGCATCTAACGAACAACTCGATCAACGCCAAAAATAAGAACGCGGATGACACAATAAAAGGGAACATGTGGAGCCAGGATCAATTCATTTAGCACTTGATATCCCTAGAAGGGTATAATGTGTTCACTTAGAAGATCCAGCCAGAAATGGAACGCATCGTTAAAGTCTCTCTCGAGTCAGCCCAGGATTCAATCTAGTCTCGCAGGGCCACTCACGAGGTCTTCGGATACGACTTCATGATCGATGAGGATTACCGCGTCTGGCTCATCGAAATCAACTCATCTCCCGCTATGGACTACTCAACGCATGTCACCAAAGATTTGGTCAAGCTCTGTATGACTGACCTTCCCAAGGTGATCATCGACTGGCAGTCCGCTTCAAAAAAATAGCGGAAAAATCTGGACACAGGGGGATTTAAGAGAATTTACAAAGGTATTTAGCTGCAAGAGCGGGGGACGACAACCGTTGGGTTGAACCTAATGTTAGAGGGGAAGGGCCTGAAGAAGAGCAGTCGGACGGGTGCCAAGATAAACAATTTGACTTTGAACGCAACGAAATGAATAAATACTTTTAGCTCATTCCACTCTGGAATAAATAAATTTTTTGCTGAGTTTCGATGTGAACTGGTACTTACTCTCCGAGATGCTGCTGTCCCGCAGACCCATCGCCTCTGCTATGTAGTTCTTCATTTGAGGCTTGGACTCCTTGAGCTGCTGCAAAGTAGAGAGCTTGCCCAGCTCTCTCCCCTGCAGCCCGCCTTCTTCTGCCAATTTATGGAGACAGCCTTCATAAATTTTAGATGGCGGGGGCCTTAGCTAGGGCTGCATATTTAAGCAACTCTAGATCAAGTGATAGATGGTCAAACTCCTCGTCTTTTTTAGGACTCTTAGCTTACCTTCCAGCTGGCTCCCTATTAGCTTCCTGTTATCATAGCATTCCCCCAAGGTATCCAGCATTGCCACAGATAGCAGCACCATCCCCAGCTCGAAAGAGTCCGACCGGTTGCTCTCGCCTCCCTACAGCAGCTCAGGGGCAACAAAAACGCCTTCAGGCCGTGGATCGGAGTAAAAGACAGTGAGGTTGTCTTTGATTTAACTAAAGACCTTAGGATAGAGACGGGGCGTGCCTTTGTCGAAGGCGATGGTGTTGAGCCTGAGCCTATTGTAGGAGCCTAGGGTGGAGAGAGCGTTGCTTAGTTTTTTTGCAATATCAATAATTTGCGAATCCTCGAAAGATCTTTTTTCTAGCAGTCTTGACTTTACCTCCTACAGTAGGCTCTTCCAGCAGGGCTCTATAACCAGGATAATTTCGTCCTTGAAGGCGTTCACTGACATTATGTTTATTAGCACATGCTCCTTGTCGTACACCACGCCTTGGAATATCTATTTATTCGCAAGGATCACGTCCTCGTCCTTATAGAAATAGCTCTTGATGTGGAGAGTGGAGTCGTCTCGCTTGCTCTTGAAGGCCTGAATTTCTGCGATGATGGGGTGGGAGGAGCGGCCTTGGTGTTCGTAGCGGAGGAGAATATCCTCGTAGAAAAAGGAGCGGGCTTGATCATTTGAGCATAAATTATTCCCCATATTGAATAAGCAAATGCTTGTTTTAATATTAGTTCATGTAGAAGACGGTGACCGTCGGACAGTACTCCTTCAACTCTCGATTCTGTCTGGGGGAGGGCTCCTTCGGCAAGGTCTACCAGGCTACAGGCTCCGACGGGCAGAAAGTGGCTATCAAGAAGATCGACGCCAGGATGCTGGAGTAGGATTAGTATTTGCGGACATCTATACAGCTGGAAATCTAAATCCTCAAAAAATTTAGTCACCCCAATATCGTCCGCCTCCACGACGCCATCTTCAGCAAGAATAACGTCTACCTCATCACCTAATTCTGCTAGCAAGGCGACTTGAAGGATTACGCCAGGAAAATACGCAATAACTAGCCTGAGATACTCAAGCTCTGCAAAGATATCATCAGTGGGATGAAGGAAATCACTTCCAAAAAGATCATACACAGGGACATCAAGCCGGCCAATATCCTCATCAGCAAAGGAGTTTTCAAAATCGCAGATTTCGGACTCGCAAGGAGGACTCGAGGGCTGATGTCCAACCAGACTATCGTCGGGACTCCGATGTACATGGCTCCTCAACTGCTTCGCAAACAATAGTACAGTGATAGATGTGACGTATGGTCGTTCGGAGTGCTACTGTATGAGGTGATTTTCGGGAGCCTGCCATGGCGTGCGAACAACGAGTAGTAGCTGCTAAGGATGATAATGAATAAGAGTCCAGCGTACCCTAAAATCTAGATTTCGGCTAGTCTGGTGCATCTCGTGCAAAAATGTTTATAGATCTAGTAGGAGAGGCGCTGGAATTGGAATGACATCGATAACCATTTGAACAAGGCCGGCAAAACCAATTCACTCAACGCCTTAGCCAGGGACTTTGCCTTCTTCAAAGTGGGTCCCTCTGACAAGCTCTAGTCAGAGAACTAGACCCTGCCAACCCCAACCTCCCTTAAGACTATAAGTAAGCGCAAAAGAATATTTAAAGAGTCGAGTTCGTAGGAATAGTAATAATCATAGAAAAGAAGAATTATCCCTGCTGCTAAGAACAAACTGGCAGTCGAGATGGAGACTCCTCCAAAAGAAGTCAGCCTCCACTCTGTCACTCTCTTCGAAAACGATGAAAAGGTCATCCACCTACTCTAATAAATTGTGCTCTGCTCCGAGGAATCAAGGCAGTTCGTTAAATTCACCCTCAGCTATCTCAAACTTAAGTTCCTCGGGCTCAGCAACTAGACTTCAGCAGGAGCCTACTAGTAATGCATAAAATTTTTAAAGCTGCTAAACTCAATGGACAAGGCTCACAAACTGTGCACTCCAGTGTTCACGAACAAGGAGCTGGACATGGCTGCACACCTGAAGGAGCAGCTGAAGAAGCGAATCGGATAGTCGGTGCGTCTGATGGAGAGAGTGCAGACGAAGAGGGGAGTGCTGAACTCATAATAAATAATGACTGCTCTGAAAATGGTATTTTGACTTTAACTTCATATTATAATTATGCTATTTACAGAACCCCTCGCTCTATGGATCAATTCCTACCTCGAACCACACCCCTTCCACCCCAATCTCTACTTCAACGCAACCAGGCCAGCCCAACTCCTCGCCAAACTTCTCGAGGAGAGGCTCATCCCAATCCCGGATTCCCTCTTCAGGCTCAAGGAAGGCGAGAGTCCGAGTGTGCGTCTGTTCAACTGGAACATTGTGCAGGAAGGTCTGAAGAAACTGTAGTTCTAGCTTACGCCAGATTAGAAGGCAAATATTCTCTCAGAAAATTAAAACGCTCTCAAATAGTTCCTGGAAAGACTTATGAACAAATTCGCCAAGATCAAGAAGGTTGAAGAGTCCACTACGCAAAAGATGGCTGCCCAAGAAATAGCCAAGGCAGGCCCCACCCAGCCATAGCTTTATCAGAAGATAATAGAGCTTCTGATAACAGAGATGGGTGTATCATAGTAGCAAGCCCGTGCATTGCTGAGCGAAGGGAATAAGTACATAGCCCACTTACTTGTAAAAGGGTTAAAAGGGGAATTCGTTAGCATCTTAAAGTTCATGAAAGCTCTAAAGAAACAACTTGCCAAACTAATCGATTTAGATTCTTCGCAAGATAAAATTTTCTTGATTCAGTTTATCAAGCCCGCACTTCTCTCCAAGTCCTTTTAGCTCAGCGAACTAACCTTTTCGATTTCCTAGTTCCTGATCGAGCTGCAGAGTCCGGATAGTTTGACATGGCTCTGCAGCTAGCCTGTGAGCCTGCTTGGGACAATATTCCTAAGTCTGAGAAGGCACTAAGCACTATAGGAATGCGTGACCAAATTTCTTCATAAGAGAACGAAATAGAGTTTCAAGGGATTCTTTAAGGCTCTTGCAAAAATAACTCAGAGTCCCAAAGAGCATTTGTAGTTCATTCAAAGATTTAAGGAGCCTCTCAAGCCCAAGCTTGATGAAGCCGATAAAGCTGCTGTTTTCTAGATGATCGTCGAAAAGTGCAAAGGCCCCGAGTGTCAGATGCAAGACCTTGACTGGCTTTTCGATCTCGGCCTTTAGCTTAGACTCTAGCTAGGCTTGATCTAAAAGTTTTACTATAAAGGGAACGAGGATGCTCAGACAGAGATAATTATGAGACTTTTTGAGCTGCTAGCTACAACAGTTGTGAACAAGAACATAATTTCGGCTTAAATTTACAGGTCGATTGTGAGGCTTTTTTAATTCAGCCTCTAAAATATTCCCATAAGGAAAAATATCTGTAAAAGAATAGCAAGTTTCCTCACTAGCAATATCAATATGCCTCCTTAGCCCATTTGCCTTGCCCTTGCCAAAAAACTTCAATCATTCGCTGAAAGCGATAATCTCGATTAAGAAATCAGTCTGCTTAGGCTCGGTCTCAACCACCCCCGGCTCAAAGAAGAGGGAGTCTATTAGATTTTAGACAGCTTATTTACACTATTTGTGAACAGCAAGAACCACAGGATGTAGGCAATGCAAACTATGCAAGAGTATATTCCGCAACGAAGTAAGGGGAGCGGGATGCAGGAGTTCCTTGTAAAGATCCTGAAGATCTGCCTGGCGATAATCCTTAACCTGTCAACCAGGAAGGTAAACTCTTCTGATACCTAAAGCAAGAAAACCTACGTTCTGTAGATGATCCTTATCTTTATCGACTACTTCGAGGACACCAAGAAGATCGTTCTCCTTATCACTCATGCACACCACGAAGTCATCAGGTCCACTGGTAGGCCCTACAAGGGCTTCCTCGACCTGCTCTCGCGATTTGGCAATCCTGAGGAATTGCTACAAACTCACAGCAATTAGCCAGCCATCCCAGTCAAGCAGAGATCAAAGTCAGTGAAAAAAATATAATAAAAAAATCTTGGTGAGAAATCAAACTTACCCGCTATCCAAGGCTCCCCTAAAATGGATAAACACTCGAGTTTGTACTAAAAGAACGACGAAATTTCTCGAAGCTCTATCTTGATGAAGATCCAGCCAGGTAAGCCCGACTTGCGCATTCTCAACCACCTCAAGAAGATGAAGCTCTAAAATGAAATCAAACAGCTCAACTAATAGGAGAAGAAGGACCAAGAGAGCAAGCATAATTTAATTTTGAGGGAAAAAGTCACCGAACAAATGCACCAGCGAAAGGCAGTGCTTAACCGTTAGTCTGACCAAATTTACAATCCCTTCATCGAATTTAACAAGGCCAGGACATTCTACCTCTCCTTTTATCCCATCTCGAATAGCTACCTCTAGGATCGAGACATCGAATCAGGAAATATCCTGCTGAAAAGATACGGGAAAGAATTAAAGCTAGTTTTTAAGAATCTATGCAGAGTGTCGAAGGCGGCTAGACACGAGTAAGGCTAGTAGCGATAGGAACTAGACATCGTTAGACTGCTCTCCTACCTCAGAGATAAAAATATTGGAATTTCCAAGGAAGAAATAATAGAGCTGTCGAAATTTGCAAACAGATAAGCTGACGATCCTCTCAAGATGAACTTCAAAGCCTTCCTGGTGGTTGTACAACAGGCAGCTCTCTTCATAGCCTTCCGCGACCATGCCTTCGCTTTCTTAGGCCCCTATTTGTAGTCCTTAATCAAGCGAATCCTCCAGGATGACCTCATCAAGACGGACTAGTTCTAGGACGACTAGGAAAGGGAGTGGAGCAGAAAGCTGGCACTAGACGCCACAATAACTTTGCCTAATTAGTTTATAAAAATAACCAAAGAAGTTCAGAGGCCTGTACACACTTTCAGGAATTTTAGTGGATCCTATTTTACTTGTCTGTAGGTGCTAAGCGAGCTATTCCAGGATGTAATGGGACAGCATGCGATCGAACCTGTCGTGGTCAAGCAAACAAAATGCATCGCGAAAAGGCTAATAAGATAGCAGAAAGCCTAAGATAAGAAGGCCTTGGTCTTCCTCAAGGCCTAGAGACAAAAATAGCAAGCCAAAATGGACTAGGTTAATAGGCTTAAGAATTGGGTTATGTAGAACCAGAAGCGCAAATAGATATTGGCGAGGTAATCGGCGAGCTTGATGTAGCTGAGGGAGCAGAAGAGGAGAACGGAGGAGGAGGACAAAGCGGCTAAGTTACGTCGCTAAAAGTAGAAACGATAGCGAGAAGAGTAGATCTGGAGAAAAGATCTCTAGCAGCGAAAGTAAAAGTTAAAATAGGCTAAAGAAGAAAAGAAGAAGATGGAATAGTAGAGCCAAAGGCAGAAGCTTGATGAGCAGAAGAAGCAGCAACGCAAGGCTGACTAGAACCTCAAGAAGCAGAAGGAAAAGCATGACAAGGACATCGAAGATGCCAAACTCCTTGCTCAAAATAGAATTGCTTAATAAAATAAGAGAAAGTAAGAGCAACGATTGGCCTAATTAAAAGTGAGAAAAGAGGCGGCTTAGAAGCTTTCAGCCTTAAAAGACAAGAGCAAGATTGAGTAATAAGCAAGAAAGGTTATGAAAAATCTTTTAAAGGAATCGTAGTTCAGGTAGCTGCTTGACGAAAAAAAGGATAAGCTGCTCGCTGTATATTAGTATTACCATAAACACGACAAATTCACACTTTAAAAGGGTAACACTGTTCAGATGGAGTTCCCCGCCTTCAAGTACTTCCTCATTGACTCCGGCATCATGCCTAACTTCTTAACTGCCCAGGAGGCAACTGCCCTCTACAAGATAACTTCCGTGCTGGAGGACAAGATAGCGGGTCTATCGTTTGCTGAGTTCTAATTGATTCTGCTGCAGATTGCTTGTAAGAAGCAAGGGCTGATCCTGCAGAGAAAGGAGTCGCACAGAAATTAACTGTAGGAAATAAATGCTCTGGAAGTTGAGTCGTTAAGAAGTAATTTAATAATTAGGAATATTGGATAGAAGCTGCGCGTTGGCTCCGACTAGCCCCTACAAGAAAGGCCAGAAGGTAAAGAAGGAGCAGGCCCCCAAGGCCAAATAGATCAAGCCAGAACTCCCTCTTCAATAAGAGCCTCCTTCTTAAGAATATCTATAGCAAGATTATTGATTATTTAAATGTTGCTTTACATTCTTCCGCTTTCCTTCCAACAAACTACCACCACCTTCACCAAGGTTACTATCTCTGACCCCAACGCCAAATGTCTTGATGGATCATCTCCAGTCATCTACGTCTCCAACACCGCTGCCACTGACACACTCATCTATTTCTAAGGAGGCAGTCTATGCGTTATAAATTCTCAATCGATAACATAAGTCCTCTGCAGTCAGAGAAGCTCAACCAATTTAGGAACAACTTCAAAGGACCCAGATTAAGCGAAATTTGACTTCATTGCTCTGAGCAATAATGAAACAGTAAACCCCGTGTTTTCGAGTTTGAAGAAGGTCTATGTGAGATACTGTGACGGCTCTCTCTATCAAGGCAACCGCAATGACCCCGTCCCAGCCTCAGCCAAAAACCTCTATTTTAGGGGCTATCAAAATGTCAAAGCCACCATCAAGTATCTCAAGGACAATAATTATCTATCCGGTAAGGTCATCGTCTCAGGGAGTAGCGCTGGTGCAATTGCAGCAGCAATATGGGTCAACTATATAAAAGCACAGTCTGTCGGGCCTGTCTCATTGGTTATGGACTCAGGTTTGCTTCTTCCGATAGTCAATTCCAAGAATGAGAACATTATCGCAACTGTTAGTGCTTTCCTCGAATCGTTCACTCTCCAAGATAAAGCTTTCTTTCCACAAACCTGCACAAATGACTGTTTCAATCCCGAGTCAATAATGCAGAAGATTGATTCCTCGATAAGAGTAATGATCCTGCAGTCATTTTATGACAGCTTTAATCTGCCCTTCTCCTTAAACGTGAACTGTGCATCCAATCTGTCCCTCTCAAAATGCTCAACGACTTAGCTTGCTGAAGCGTAAAAACTTAGAACAACTACACTTAACTTTTTTAAATTACAACAGCTAACTACCAAATCCTACTGGGTATCAAGCTGCTCGTTCCATGGTGCTTTGGCAAATGACATATATAACTACAACTCAACGGTATTGCGGGTAAACAAGGGGTTATCTGTTCCCTAGGCCCTCAAACAGTGGTGGAGCGATAATAAATTGGTGCAAGAGATGTCAAGTGAGGGGTGGAGCAAGGCTCTAAATTGCTGGGGAGGAGTTCTGCTGGCATTTATGATGTTAATCTTTGTATGGTGAATCATAAACAGGAAGATGTTGTGGTAGTTTATACACATTCTAAGTCATTTAATTAGGCAGATAAACATTGAGCCTCCATTATAATATAATAATTTTGATTAATAACCAAAACATTATAAATACACTGGTTAATTAAAAGTTTTGCTGGGAAATCACGGCCAATTTGTTTCTAATCGTTCTCTCCCCTTACAGTCACCTTGCCTTCTTTCTTGTCTTCCTTATTGGTCAATTTTTTCTTAGCTCTTACCTATTTGGGGGTGAATAGCCAAGATTTTTCATTTTGAAAAATCTAGTAATTTCTCTCTCAAATTAAATATACAGATTAACATGTGCCAATTCATTCTTTTGTGAGAGGAAGATTTGTTTGGAAAATTAGTAACCATTATTTATCAACTTTGAAAAATTTTAAAAATTGAACAAGAATTCATTTTTAGTGAATACATTTTTTCCAAAAATACGTGACCCAAAATTGGCAAAGTTCGAGTAAATTAATTAAGCAGAGGCCATCCATCTTCAATTGAAGCGATTATAAGTGATGATAAATTAGGCATGAAAGTCCTTCCAATAATTCTAAATTGCTGTTTGGTTAGTTTGTAATCCGAGGTAATCCAAATTTCTCTCATTTTTTTAATATCAAATGTCTTGAAAAATAGTTTTTTTAACGCCGAGTCTGACAAGCTTTTTAACATGAGGATACTCCTCAAAAAGAATCCTTTTTAAATTGCAATGCACATTGCCTTTTACATTTGCACCCAAATGCTCAGGTTTTACTAACATTACTGTTTTTCCCAATGAATTTCTTCATCACCATTAATTTTTAGTTTGCAGGCACATTTTCGAACGCTAACTTAACTGTTGGAAACTTAAAATAACTCTGCGAACAATTTTTTGAGTTATTCGTGCTACTGATCCTCCAATGAAATATTCATAAAATTAAATAATTGTCAAGTTAGAAGAATTAGTAAACATTGTTCCATTAAATCGCTCGATATGCAAAATTCAGTGGTAAGCATAAATCGGGATTGATTGACGAAGCCCATAAAATTTATAATCGCATTGAATTATGAATCATATGCAGATTTTTAATGCCTCGTTGTAAATAAATGCTGTTTATATTGCATGTTTTCCTATCACTCCAATTCGATTGTTAACTGATTATTACAACACCAAGATTAATTAATTTTAAGTTTTTCCATTTTGCAGTTGAGATTGCAATTGCTCCTTCGTCTGCAATTTTGTTGATTCCTGATTAAATAAATCACTAAGACTGATTATTTTGAGATTTTTCCAGTCCGCTGCTGAAATCGCTTTCGCTCCTTAGTCTCCAATTTAATTTTCAGCTGATTATTACAGTACTAAGACTGATGATTTTGAGATTTTTCCAGTCTGCTTTTGATAGCGCTCTTGCTCCTTCGTTTCCTATAAGATTTCT
>QQSS02227039.1:0-10457 GCA_003687565.2 Craspedacusta sowerbii | reverse complement strand
TATATATTAGATTATAAATCAACTGTAAAATTATTAGCAGGACGCCTCTACGGTTTCTAAAGCTTACGAGCCTGCTTTGTTTTATTCAGGCAAAGCAGCCAAAGTACATTAGAGGAACTTTTAGCCAAAGTGCGCCAGTGCCAAATAAGAGCAAACGATCCAACAAGACTATCATAACGCTCAGGTGCATCTTTTCATGCAAATAACAACAGACAAACCAAACTAATGAAACTCCTGAGACTGTCAATACACACATACAAACACACACAAACATAGAGATAGAAACATATAGACAAACAAAAAAGTCAGCAACAGCTATCGTGCCACCTTCAATGGGGTAGACGCACAAACGCATTCGATCATACCACAAACTTCAGTTGAAACAACAGAGGTGAAACAAACTCAATTATTAAACATGTGAGCATCGCAGGCGTGTTGGGTCTGAGCTGAAGCTTCTTAGAGAAAAATCTATTTTTCCGACAACAAGTGGCCTATCTTTGAAACTTCAAACCATCTCTTGTAGTCTATTGCCGCAAAGTAAGGAAATATGAAATTTTCACTTAAATGCACTTAAAACGTTACTTTTTTAAAATGATTACTTTTTAAGCACTGTAACCAGGATACTGTTCCCAAGTACATCAAGGTGACACTCAAGGAATTTTTAGCAATGCCTTGCAGCATTAATGATAAAAAATGAGGAAGCTCACGAAATTTCACGAAGTTAATTTTAATTTAAAACACTTCCATTGCTAAATCCTGGAGTGATTATGTGTCTTGAAGTGCATAATGAGAACCGGCCCAGATGCAAAGCAAAGAAACATAGTCAACTGATGCCAACACGTTTTATTGACAGAAAATCAAAGCAGACCACTTAGAGGCAATTTAAAGTGAATTAAGCCACCTCCACATTTGTCACGATCTCGACATCATAAGAATTTCAAGTGATGAGAAGAAAAACACAAAAGAATTTAGAGATCAAGAATTATTTTTGCAACACGGATACTCTTTATAAATGTTGAAATACATCCGTGCCCAAATCCGATTTAGCTATCGGATCAACACTCCTACTTATAATCTGTAAAAATATGTTGTATAAGCCATAAAGCAGATAAATCTAGACCTACTTAACACCTCAGGGTCTTAGATGTCAAAATAAGCAAAAGTATTACGATGGCATCATCAACAAATACTTAATCTCTTCTTTGAAATCACAAACAATCGTCCTTGCACATGGACAGATATCCACAACAAACAACAATGTGAGCAAAAGACTTCCCTACCTGCCATGGTTATTGTGAGCTACGTAAATATCAATCAAGTTTCCAATGGCTAGCCCTTTCGTCTAAAAAACAAGGCTCACCTGTATCAGGCGTGTCAACGCATTTTGAAAGTTCAACTCTGCATTCATCAGTAACTCAACAGTTATCAACACACTGGAATATACTATATGGAGAAACTGAAAAAAGGTACACATGCCAATTTCATGACACCTTTCTGCGAGTTCACGAACTCTTTAGAACATTGTCTTTTGCCGCTAACGTTCTAAGATTAAAGGCTACCTCCATAGTGGATAGGTTAATTAATCACCATTACAAACTTGACACATACCTCAGGATCAAAGCCTTTGCTGCCATCTCGCAAATTGGTCAGAGTAGCGCCCAACTGTATATCGCTAACGTTAAGGAGAACACTTAGAAGCGAATGTGAAGCACACGAGTTTGGGATAACCTGGAAGCCAAAATCTTAAACAGAGTTAACATATAAAAATCATTCTTCATCAGGTGAATAATATGCTAAATAGATAAGTAGGAGCACACACAGGAAATATGAACACATAAATCTTTATCCCTCATAGTAAACAACAGACAAGGAGACACAACTAACCTGCTGAGCAAAGAACATATTCTTCACAACATCATCGCCAAAGACGAAGTTCTCCTCAACTTCAACATTTTTTCGCCTACTTTTCCTTTCTTCAGTCCATTTGAAGAGGAAGATAAATCCAAAAACATGGCTAAAAAAAACAAAAACAAAGCTGGGAAAATGAGCTTTGTAACTGGTACAAGAAATCTTCAATCTTGAGTAACTAAATCTCATCAAGTGAAATCTCAAAACTCTAGAAAAAAGTCCCCTGCTAAATAGTCAAGCATGAAGTCTTCCTTTTGGTAGCCTATTAGTTGCAGTAGTAATACTTTTTGGCCTGAAGCCTTTTGAGTCTTAAGAGAAGTCTCAAAGCTTTGCTACTAACAAGTCTGCAGCAAAAAAGCCGAGTATTCTGGCAAAAGCATTAAGCTCAACTCAAGATATACATTCTCTAGATGCACATTCAATTATGTAATAACTCTATTTAAAACCAGCATCCCCGCCATACATGACACTGTGGTACTGATGAGGATTAAGAAAATTTTAAGCTGAAATCTGAAAACCCTAAAACAAAAGTCCCCTGTTAAATAGTCAAGTATGAAGTCTTCCTTTTGGTAGCCTATTAGTCGCAGTAGCGATTCTTTTTGGCCTGAAGTCTTTTGAGTCTTAAGAGAAGTCTCAAAGCTTTGCTACTAACAAGTCTGCAGCAAAAAAGCCAAGTATTCTGGCAAAAACATTAAGCTTAACTCAAGATATAGATTCATTCATTACATTCCCAAATCTTACACATATATTCTCCAGATGCATATTCAATTATCTAATAACTTATTTTAAAACCAGCATCCCTGCCATACTGACACTGTGGTACTGATGAGGATTAAGAACATTTTTAACTCTTTTATTAGATTGGCTTATGTAATAAGATATATCTGAAGCAATTTTGCTCATGAAAAGCATTTTTATTAGAGACAGTTACCACTCATTTAATGGAGCCATTATGAAGCAAGCAAAATCATCGACTACGGCAAAAACTTACTGACATGTCACCTAAGCATAACTGATGACATTAAAAACCTACTTGTAATGATTTTTCATCATAATTTTACATGCGCAGAACATTTTCACAAATACAAGGTCAGGAATCGTCTACTGCAAATAATAGACCTTGTCCCAGTAGAGCATTGTTAGGCTAGCTTTCTTCACAACAATTTCTAACTTACCAATCTATTGGCTTTGAAAGATCATAGATTTCAACAACCTCCGTATCTAACACTCCAAAATCTTGAAGCAGAAGAGTGAACAAACCTAGAAAAAGAGAAAACTAAGTCCAACAATCTGGACATAGCAAAATGCAGTGTCTATTGCTATCACAGAACAAAATAAAGTTTACAAAACCTTCAACGTCTATACATTCAAATAGAGTAGAACATCAAACTCAGGGCTCTTATTTGCATGCTAAGTGAGATGAGCAATATGGCCTCTTGGCTAAATTTGGTTACCTAAACTCAAGTTTAAAGTAATGTAGCAACCGGACAAAACTATGTATATATAGACCATGCTCCTCATCTATATTTCATTGAACAATGCAAATTCTGGAAAATGGCAAACACTTATGAATAACGTGACCACATAGATTCAATAAGCATGTTATGCATGCATGACAGAAACAATGAGTTGATAAGAATACAACATTTTTTTTACCTGGGTCACTTTCTAGCTCAATCCACTCACCATGACTCATCCTATGTTGCCAAAGATCTTAAAAATAAAACGCACTGAAGGCTGCAATCCAAAATCAACCACAGGGGAATTAATTTAAAGCACAAGCAGATCAAACAATAAATAAACCTGCGCATGTCACCAAGTAAATAATCCTGGTCATCGATGAGGGTACAATAGGTTCAACGTTGAGTAGTTAACATCAGTTGAAAAGATGACAGGCAAACTAATGCCTAGAAATCAGGGCAAACCTACAAAACAATAATCCACAACTCAAGCAGAAGAATCAATAATACTTGTCTAGCAGTCAACATAACTTGATACAGCCAACTACATTCAGTATAGAGCACAATCACACAATACTTTTGAATCTTTCGAATGGGACAAAGCACCAATCCAAGGCTTAAGAAAACTTTCTAAAAAATTATAGAGAAGCTATAGAGTACTGCACATCATAGTCTTTTACTCTATAACGAACCTGATGTTCGTTTGTTAGCGTATTGCACTCACAAGTCGCCATTTATTGCTCGACGCGCTATGTGCTAATTTGTCCATATAGTGAGCGAATGATATCGACAGATGGCGCTCCGTGACAAGGCCCGTGGCTTTCTTTGACCATGCCGTAAACATAGAGATTAGCTGAAATGGTTCAAAATTTCTTGTCCATGCGTGTTTCTTATTTTGCATCATGTATTGTGATGCTGTGGCAAGTACGTAAGGCAATAAAATAGAATAAAAATAAGGACAGATTCTGCAGATTTTGGGACGTTTGTTCATCCGTGCAATTGTGTTAAGACAGGACGAACGTCTTTCGACACAGCCAAGTCAAATACACAGGTCATTGAAGGACTGGATAGCCTAGTGTATAGAAATTGATAGCTATGTTGAATTTTTCCTTGAAAAGAAGCTCAGGAAATCAGCGGATCACTACCATTGCGGCCCAGCGATTCCTACAAAGATCTTGCGGCTTACACGGGCCCTAGCGGACCTAAGCACGGACAAGGCCCTCTCGAAAACAACCGGAACTGGAGGTTACCCAAGCACTTACACTTGCTTGAAGTTGATCAATGAGATTGTAAAGCTTATTCTTAAAATTTAAAAGTGCCTACTATTGAATCGTTCATTCGAGAACGCTGATTTTGAGCGGAAAGAAGCGACAGGTCGGGAAAGACGGGTCAATTAGGACGAATGTAGCTTATGTCGCTGCCCGTCACTAAGTGGGATTGGGGAAAGGATGATCCACCATTGAATTTTAAACTTTCTTGACACTTGGGCATGCTTAGCTACATGTTGGTACCTAAGCAAGTCAAATACTTAAAAGTGAGCCTTGCTGATTGCGGCAAGGACGAAAGAAGTGAGCCTAAAAGGACAATTAGGACGAATGCAGCGAAGATCATGTGAGTTTAGCTTTGAATTACCCCACAGAAGTTTTAAAATGCTGCTTACTCTCAGACGAAAACAAGAGACCTTCTCAGAATTCAGAGCACATCTACTATTTTTGTTACGGATTATTCATTTGATGACTGACTTAGACGCTCCAAACCAATCTTGAAACTGGTTTGGACAAATAAGACCTAGGGGTGGGGCTATCTCACGCTCAGACCGTATAGTGGCAGTAATTGCTTTCGACACCAAAAGTATGAACCTGAGTAATTTGCTTCCAGGTAGTGGATGTGACTCGTCCTTTCAATCCCTTATACCCACAGGGCAATATTGGTTAAACGGATTAAACCCAACAAAGCAGCATGTCGGGTCAGCGATCACATTAATCCGCGCCGTTCGCATAGGGTCACGGCATAGCCATTCCCATCATGCCTGGCGCACCCACTTTCAATGATCCACCAACTAGATCTTAAACCACACCCGTCTGCGGGTTGCGCGAAGAAAAAAAAACTACAAAAACAATTGAAGGACAAAGCCCTGGAATTTGTATTTTAAGACGCCGCGTTTCTTACATACGATCTATTTTTCATTCTTGCATTTCGAGGTCCCATCTTGTGGTCACACTTGTCAAAGCTACAAGGAACGCAGCACAGGCGCGTCTGCAACTACTTGCTGAGGACCTCGGAATGGAGGGAAAGATGTTGCTCATTAAACTAAAATAAATTCCAACTAAAAGAATTAACTCGCCTTTTGCCAGCCATAAATTCTAAAGACCGCCTCAAATTCCAATTCAGAGTAACATAGCGTCTCCGAACCAAGGTACCTTGACGTCTGAATGCCTGTATTTACGACCAATTTGATATACAACTGATTTTCTTTTCAGTTAATTAGCTCGGTATCTTGCTTCGACTTACAACCAATACAACTTACGACTAATAGGTGAGTAAATTGCAGTCGTTTCGTCGAGTTACATCTGTAGATTATGCTTGCTTCAAGCGTCGTTCTTCTCAGGATCAAACGTAATTGAATATAACTTGACTCAAGAACGGTAGAGGGTGTCGAGATTATGCAGTACTAACTTCTATCGCACTGAAATCGTTATTAAGTCGCATTATCGATCGGTCGAACCTACTTGATTTCGAATGAAGCCAGCCAGAGCTTGCTGAGCTAACGTCAAACTAAATTCCGCAACACCTAAGTGATCGCGTAGTTGTACTTCCGCCTGGTCGAACATACCTGAATTAAATTCAAACGAAGCTAGTCAGATGTTCCGGAACTAACGTCACACTAAATTCAGTCCCACTTCAATGATTCAAACGCCGCACATCTCATCCGTCAAACTGAATTCGGCGCATGATAAAAGCAACGTTTGAACCATGCATTAACAACTGATTCTATATAGCGACACATCATTACTTGTTGTTGCGATCTGCGATTACAGCGATAAGGCGACAGACAACAACATTCGCGTCACAGACATCTTTATAAGGGATGGCATTACAGTCGATTAACTCTATCAAAACATTAAATTTCGCGTCAAAATACAAAGAGAAGTAATTCAAGCCAACGGAGTCGCAAGGACATCAAGAAGAAAATAAACGAAACCCAATGCGCCTGGTGCCAAACAACAACAAAAAAGGAAACAGCAACAAATAAGCACGCATTCTCAAGCCGCCCAGAACTTCTGTTTCTAAAGAATATCATAAGTCGGAACCACACCCTCACCCACCCTAAAAAACGTGAATAGTTTACCCTTGCTCTCTACACGAAGCCACTCTCCATAAGCGTTGTGGAGAAGCCGGCAAAACAGGGACTGCAATTCACGCAATTTCTACTTCAGCAGCTTTTCACAAAATACCTCCAACGGATCAAATCCAGAAATGGCTGCACAGACCTTGAACGGGTCACATCCAGAAGAGACGCACATACCTTGAACGGATCATATCCAGAGTGGGCGCACTAAACCGTTGGGAATGCGACTTCGGGCAAGAATATCAGAACATGCCAGCATATGACAAAATAAAAGTTAAAGCTTCAGAGGTAGTACAAAAAATTCTATAGAAAACTTATTAGGAAACAGGATCCAAGTGTCTTCCGCGCGTAATCAAATTCGACGCGAAAAACATAAGCAAATCCTCACAGAAACAGTGCGATACGCGCCTTACACAATCACGAAAACATATGAAGGGTTAAAAGCGAAATGATCTGAAGTGAAAAAATATCTGGATGGGCAGTCAAAAAGACGGGAACTTGCGAAGCTACGTGTACTTACTAGGGAAATATTGATTGCGCGTCACTGCGAAACATGCCTAAGGGGCAAGTGAAGGTATCCGGAACGTAATGAAGACGAGTAATCTCAAAGAGGGTATTAAGTCTAAAAGTACAGAAGTAGTGCCCTGCAGACAATAAAATCACACTAGCTATCTCTCGAAAACATCAGCTGCCGCTAGAAGCAACCGGTTTCAGAGCGGTGCACTGCAGTCTCCATTAACAGGTGCAAACTGATCAAACTACTCACACATACACTGCGTCAAAAAGCATGGACGTCGGCCTTAGTCGTCGTGGTGGTGTTCCTCGGAATGGTGATGCTCGTGGTGCTCGTGTCCACCTTCTTCGTGCTGCTCGCTGTGCACGGTGGTGGTCGACGTCTCCATGCCGTCACCCTCGACGATTGTGGTTGTTGTCGTCGTAACAGTCGTCACGTCTCCATCCTGGCCGTGATGGGACTCGTGCCCATCTTCCTCGAGCTGGCCCGTGTGAACGGTGGTGGTCGAGATCTCATTGCCATCAGCGTCAACGACCGTCATTATTGTCGTAGTAACCGTCGTCACGTCATCGTGGTCGTTGTCACGGACCTCGTCATCGGCGACGAACTCGTCAACCAACTTTTGCAGTATGTCTTGTTCGGCCTCCGTACGTGGTTCTACCGTCACTTGGATGTCAACATAATCGACTGGATCTTTGCGATGACCGTGGGGTTCTTCATGATGACTGTGGGGTTCCTCGTGATGACTGTGGGGTTCTTCATGATGACTGTGGGGTTCTTCATGATGAACGTGGGGTTGTTCATGATGAACGTGGGGTTTTTCATGATGAACGTGGGGTTCTTCATGATGAACGTGGGGTTCTTCATGATGAACGTGGGGTTCTTCATGATGAACGCGGGGTTCCTCATGATGAACGCGGGGTTCCTCATGATGACCGTCCGGTTTTTCGTGATGGTCGTGGGGTTTTTCGTGATGGTCGTGGAGTTCTTGACGATGACCATGCTGGCTACTCTCCTCAGGAGGCGCTTGCTTGCCAGCTTCCTTGATTTCAATTAATCTGGACTCGCCGTGCTTTAGTAGAAAGAACTGCATCTCGGAGAGTCCCTGCTTGCGCAACTCTTCGTTGAGACGCTTGGGCGGCTCCAAGTAATACTGATACGAAAGAAAAAAAATGGGGCTCAATAAAAGAAAGAAGAAAAAGCTTAAAAACGCAAGCCATTGACACACACCTTAGCGTACTAGAACCCAACTTTAATCTAGCGTCTCGTGCCGAGAGCTTATAACCACTGCACAAAAATACCAAACACACAAACAGACACACACAGACGAAATACGGACATTCAGCAGTATACAACGGAGAATGTAGGGACCTACACTGCAGTCATCAATTGGCGACAAAAAATTTCACAAAGCATATACGTGAACTCAAAGGCGCACAGCTGACTTCATCAATCTCTATAGAATCCGTGCGTACAACGCAAGGCTAATGCGATGGCCCCTACCGTAATGACTAATACGCCAGAAATACCTGTTAACTAGACTAGAGACGCCAAGTCACTCCATTATTACAGTACTAGACTTTCAATACCACACTTCCACTGATAGGAAGTTGGCTGCATCACACGAGTAGAGGCAATTAGACCACTATACTTTCAATACTACACTTTCACTAATAGAAAGTTGGCCGCATCACAGGAGTAGAGGCAATTAGAGTACTAGACTTTCAATAATACTTTTTCCTTAATAGAAAGTTGGCCCCATCAGAGGAGTAGAGGAAATTAGACTACTAGACTTTCAATACTACAATTTCACTATAGAAAGTTGGCCGCATCACAGGAGTAGAGATAATTAGAACAACAAATGCACCTCGTTGCTGATTGCAAAGGTTCCCCATGAAGTTGCTAAGGAGCACATGGCAAGCAGGTCTTGGTGAACCTTGACAGCCTCTTCCGGAGTCAGGTTACCGTAGCCGAACTTCCATTTCGGCTCATACCCACCAATGGGCAAGGCGGCCATATGGAACGGCCCGTACCTGTTCCCGATCGTCTTAAAGACGTCGCAGTAACCCGTGGCACCGCTGACGAACAACTTGTAGCGGGGACTTATCACGACCCACGAGCACCAGAGAACAGCATTGTCATCGTCAAAAGCCCGGCTGTGGAAGTTCTGCGAGGGCGTGCAAGCGATGTTGAACCTGGTAACCTTCTTGTCTTCGTCGTCTTTTCCCTACCAGGGCAAGAAAAAATGTTCACAAAAAAAAATCTAATTAATAAGTACAACGCGCTCTAGTCCACCATGCTTCATCTGAGCTCTCTACCAATTTTCAATGTGGAGTGTATAGCGGATGAAATAGTACACATAGTCCATCTCTGAACATACGTACATCCTCATATGCACATCATATGATAGTTTAAAAACAATGCAGAATCATGTAAGCAATCTATAATATGAATACGCCACTGTGGATAAGCGCATACGTATGTTCATACATATAAATAGTTATATACATGTATACTACATTATTAAGCTATTGGTTACCTCTGTGGCATCAATGAAGTCAACCTCGTCCTCTTTCCACCAATTAAGTGTATACATATGATCATGCATACAAATAGTTATATACATGCATACTACATTATTAAGCTATTGGTTACCTCTGTGGCATCAATGAAGTCGACCTCGTCTTCTTTCCACCAATCCAGCTCGACCACTGTTTGACAACCAGCCTTGTGCATCCACTCTGCCACGCCCATGGGTACATACCATAGCAGCATGTCTCCGAAACGCTCATTTAGCGCTCGGATCGACGGCAGGTCAAGGTGGTCATAGTGCGTGTTGGTGATGAAAGCACAGTCGATTCTTGGCAGCTGGTTCACCGAATACACTGGCGGCCTAAGCGTAACGGATCACAGTGCAATGGGCCATATATTCCACCTTAACATCTAACGTCAATAGCACACAGCAATATTCCAGAAAATTGTAAAACAATGGATATACATGGGTAGATATAAATGGGTAGACCATAGGTATACATGGGCCAGAAGATGTATTCCATCTTGAGATCTCACGCCATTAGCACACAACAATGTTCCAGAAAATTGTAAAACAATGGGTTTACATGGGTAGATATAAACGAGTAGACCATGGGTATACATGCAGATATACACGGGCCAGATTATAATATATATATATATATATATATATATATATATATATATATATATA
>QQSS02227028.1:0-10458 GCA_003687565.2 Craspedacusta sowerbii | reverse complement strand
AGGCTGCCTGCCTATTGTGTTGGAGCCTCACGCTGATTGGTGGGACCTCTACTATTGTGGGAAAAAAAATGTCGCGATTGGGTCGCGACTGCAGCGCGCCAATTTACAGCCGTGTTGGATAGCTTATGTAGTAATAATCAGAAAGCCGTGCAGTCCGATTATTTGCTGGTGCGAGTGTTGGGAGGGCTGTTATGTGCCTACAAAGTTTCGTGCGGATGTCCTTTGACTGCTCTCTTTGTTCTCTGGTTGTATATGGGCGATGTGTAAGTTGCCTATGTACTGCGAAGTGGTGCCTTGGTTTCATTTATTTTGCGTGGAAAGTGAAAAAATCTGCGCACAAATAAAGGAAAGCAGGCTCGAGTTACCAAAGTTACTTCACCATGATATGTGAAGTTTGATTTGGCGTAGCAATAGGTAAGAAATTATAGAAATATTGGCAGTTTGTGCTGTACATGCATATCCGTGGACCATCAGATCTTTTGGCATGTGGAATATAATTGCTGAGATAAAGTTGTTTTGAAGAGCTTACCGCTCTTTACCAAGCATAAAATTTAGCGGAGGTTCAGAAGTGCTTGTTTCTTCTGTGATACACGCTAAGATAAAACTGTGAGTTCCAGCATAAAAGTCAATGCGGTTTGAATGTGCCTATCAAATTGGCGAACTAAAGATGTGCATATCAATTACTGTGAAAAAAAGAAAACCATTTTTGAGATTTTTTGAAATTTATGTACTCAGTCAGATATATTTGTGCGTGCAACAGCACACAGCAGAAATTTCTCACGTTCTGAACCTGAAGTAGACTCTAAAGATATAATCACATGCAAGCACATGCATTCACATCAATGAACATCAAGTTCCATCTGATAGTACACATTTGATAATGAATACAACATGGGATCATATCTCAGGATCCTTGACTTGCATTCCAGCATTCCATTTGCATTTGGTTAGCACATGTTAATGATGTAAAAGACTGCTCTCTGCAGTTTTGAACTAATAGCAGACAGGATGTTTTTTGGTTGCCAACCTGCAACCAAACAATTTGCATCTTAAGTCACTACCGCTGCCCAATCAGCAACTGATGATGGTGCATGCACATCGGTGCAAAATGGTGACGTCCCTTTAAAACCCTCAGTTTTTCCAAGCAAAAATTTAAGAATTGACCCTCAGCTTTGGAAGTGGGGAGGATCTCAGTTGAAGCCATGTATAGATAGTCTGATCAGGGGCAATCTGATATTTCTTGCACCATCCAATGTTTGAACAGATGTTGCTGATTCCCTGGGGCCTTGATTAGTAAACTCTATATAAGGACCACCAAATTATACTTGCTTCCCATCATGTTTGTCACCCAGAGGTGCATAATGTCCTTGTAGCCATGCTTTTTTTGCAGCGCTAATATTGCAGCTTGACCACATGTCTCAGTAGAGATCAGTACAATGTTCGACTAAGTGGCATCTATAATTTGACATATTCAAGATTTATCACCAGATATTTCGACACATCTCAAACTTTACATGATTTTGAGCTTAAGTAGGCAACATACAGTAGTGCCTAGACATACAGCTGCCTCTGTTTACAACTTATTGGACTTACAAGAATGTGTCAAAAAGAATGTGTCAAAAAATTGTGACCCAAAAAGTCAAAGTACCACTTCGGATTCAGAATTTAGGGGCAATCATAAATTGCTGTTTTTGTCAGTATCTCAGGTAGGCACAAGTCTGTGGGCTACAGAAAATTCTAGACATCAACTGACAAGTTAGTACTTGTAGACGCACAACAAGTAGATTGGAATTGTATTCAATTTAGAGAGATGGCAAAACTGCAATTAAAATGCTTTTCTAACACGAGGCTTGAATCGATCCTGAACACCAAGTCAATGTTGAAATCATAGAGCATAATTATCATGAGGAAGTAAAAACTATCAAATATCACACTTGATAAGTCTCCACTGGCTTTGGGGCTATTACAGAAAGTGTTACTACATATGCTATTTTAAGTTGGATGCTTAAAAGCAAAATTTAGAACAAGATATCTTGACAATCTATTCCTAGTGCCCACAGTCTATTTAGCAATCAAACAGCTTATAATCAAACTGCACTGGATTTCGTCCTGTTACAGTAAGGCATGAGAGTTAGATAAATGTGTCAAATGCATGATTGGTGACTTACTAAGAATAAGCCTCCACTGTAGTGCAGCTGATAAACACCAAGGCTACAAGCTTTCTGCATGTGAAGTGAGGTAATTTTTAAAAATGATGCAAAATGCATCATAATAAAGGTCTTGCCATCCAATTTTAAAAACTTAACATCACCCATCACAAACCCATGCATATCTGAATATAAGATTAGTCTGGTCTAAGATTAGTCAAGGTTTAACAACCAAGTTCTCACTATCATCATCATCACGTTCCCATTATTACCAGAATTTTTATCTACAATATGACTTCTAACGTGAAGTTGAACGTGAAATGAAGTTTACTGAAAAGACTTTTTATAATATCTACAACTTGCGGAAGGGTCAGAACATTACCTGGTCCACACATATGGCCCTGCACTGTCAAGACCTAAAAGAACCAAGTACTCTAACAAGACGCAGCCTAAATGAATTGTCGGATAGAATAAAAGCTTAAGGCATACTGTGTTTGATGAAAAAAATTTGATGTGGTCATCAACAAGAAAACATAACTTAATAGCTCACATACAGTCATAAAAATTGACTGTAATGAGAAAGTGCCTTCTGAAGAACAATGTCATACCCAGTTCAATCCATGTAAGTCAACTTGCGCGAACGTTGATGTTGCAGACATATTACTACCCTACACTCTTTAGCTCTTTACAGAGCTCAGCAAATCACTAGCAACAATATATGTTGGTGGCGTATTTGTGAATAGGCTTCAAGCTGATTACTGCTAGCTCTATAGACTTGAATGCATATTAAAAAACTTATTAAGAAATTATTTCCACTAATGGTGCCCACAGTCTTTACATATACATTATTTTGTACAGGCTTCGAGCAAGAGCGTAAAAGATCATCAAGTAGACAGGTTCTAGTCTTCCTCTATAGTTAGTAATTCTACACAAAAACTAACGAGTAAAACGAAGAAGAAGGAACGAAACTTCCTAAGAATAAAGAAATCACTAACACCTTCAACAATGAAAAGCCATAAACAGATGGACGATTAAGTGAAGAAGTTTTCTAGGAATACAATTTGATACTGAGAACATAGACATACACACAAAGCACGGATGTCAAAGTAACAAGCAAAGACCATAATGTGAAAATATCATGAGAAGAAATGCAGAGGGAAGCAGCGCTAATAACCGAAGAAGGGGTAAGGGAATCTTCAATACTTCTGAGATTTTCTCAAGGGTTTCTGTTATCTGCAAATGTATATAATTACAAGATACCAATTTTTAGAAACATGTCAAGATCATTCAAAGTCGGATTATCTGACTCAATTTTAGGGTGTTATGCAGCTAAGAGTTCTCATTCTGTTGCGCTCATTTTGCTTGACTGAATTATCACCAAATTTACATGCCTTTCTGTGTGGCACAAAAAAACTCGCCATGTGCTGAGTCTCTTGTAATATATGAATAGAAGAATCTTTTAATTGAAATACTCCCTGAATGCTTCATGTTGAGAATTTCAGAACTTTGTACTGTTAATACAATATTTGGTCCCTCCTAGCTGGTAATCCTTAAGTACTTTTGGGGCAGGCTGCTGAAACTGAGATGATCTCGTGCATCTGTGCACATGAGAGCTTATGGGAGCTTATGCGCTTATGAGACAGTGCACTCGAGGTCTCCAGGGGTTTCAAGCTCTTAATGGGACTGCAAGCAGACACTTAGCTAGTTAAGACTGCAAGCAAAGGTCCCTGAAAAGTCCCTTGGCCGAGATGAAACTTAAGTGAAACTAATCTCCTAGCATTGTATTCTGAAAAAGGCAAGGTCATTACTTTACCGTTTAGTTAAATCTTACTAATTGAGGAAGCGCACTGACCCCATGTCTC
Organism: Craspedacusta sowerbii; assembly: GCA_003687565.2. NCBI lineage: Eukaryota > Metazoa > Cnidaria > Hydrozoa > Limnomedusae > Olindiidae > Craspedacusta > Craspedacusta sowerbii. The sequence continues at coordinate 6,449 of QQSS02227028.1, read as the reverse complement.
ATACAAGCGTAAGCTAGATAAGATGGAAATACTGCATAGTAGATAGTAAACAGCTCAATGGTAGGACGACAGCATGGCAGTTTTGCGGCCACAGTATTTGCATTTTGCGTAAAAGCGCTGTCGCTTTCCTACCTTCATATTAGCATCTTTCAATATTGGCAGTAAACCACGCAATTGGTTTAACCAGTTTCTTGCTGACTTATATAAGCCCTCTGGAACTGGTGCCAAAGCATGCCTTGGGCTGCCAGAGCGTTGAGGCTGCAGAATACGCCTCGTAGCTTTGGCAACGATCTCTTCTCAATCTTTCTTTAAGAATATTGCGCCATCGAATTAAACTAAAAAATACACCATTTTCTCCAAAATAATGGCAAGCTTCCGTCTTCTTCAAATGTAAATGTAAAAGCAAAAGAATGACTTCCCTATACAACGCCGCCACTGCCAGCAATGGCTGCCACCGCGATGCCCAAGAGCAGCCTCTGTTCCAATCAAAGACGACTTAACGAAAACGAGACTCGAGAAAGCCGCGTCTGCGTGCAAATCTGCGGACAACTGCGGACGTTTCCAAATTCTGCCGATATATTCCATAAACAACGGATACCGTGTTTTATGTGTTTCGTCCAAGTCAGGTTTTCGTCCAAGGTGACACCAAGAAACTTAGTATAATAGGCACGCTTAATGCAAATTCCATCTAATATCAAGTTTCCTAATGAAAGTGGTAGGACGCCTGTGTCTTTCTCACTACAAAAAAACGTATATCTTGTTTGTTTTTTTACTTACAGGGACAGATGGTTGGCTTGGAACCAAGCTGATATTAGTTTCAGGTGGTCATTCAATATCGAGAACAGAGTATAAATGTTCTCATGAGAATAAAAAACATTGGTGAGGTCAGCAAACATAACTACCTGCAGGCAGGGTACTGAGTTGACCAAGTCCCTTGCATATACCAGAAACAACAGTGGGCCAAGTATTGAAGCTTGTGGTACTCCACATGTTATGGGCAACAGCCCAGAATTCGCATTCATTAATTGCACATATTGCATTCTATCACGCAGGTAACTTGAAAACCATTTGATAGACTTGTCATTAATGCCATATATTTGCAGCTTGTCCAGTAAAATTTTATTGGTGACTGTGTCAAAGGCCTTTGCTATGTCTAGGAATACTCCCACAGTGTACTGCCTACGCTCAATTGCCTGTGAAACACTCTCCACCACCTCAACTATGCGAAATTCAGTAGAGCAATTTCTTCTGAAACCAAACTGCCTAATGTACAGCAATTGCTGCTTTTTCAAATACGTTCAATCTTAAAAATTTTAGAGAATGCTGGCAAAATAGATATAGGTCGATAATTATTTAAATCATGTTGTTCATCTGCTTTGTGAGTGGGGATGACTTAAGCTATTTTCGTTGCATTGGGAATATGCCCTGCTCAACTAATTTACTGAAAATAATACTGTAAGGGTTTAATTACATCAATGCTGAAATCATAACCAGAGGACTTACGGGGTTTAAGGGAAGTAAATGCATTTTTAATGTCTGTTGCTTTTATTTCACCAATTGTAAACATCCCTGGAGTCGTTGCTATGAATTTTTAAAGCTATGGTGACTAAAGGGGATAGCATTAGCCAGGTTTTGGCCAATGGTAGTGAAGTGCTTATTGAATGCCTGAGCCATTTCAGTTTGGCAGTGGATATCTTTGCCCTGCATAGTTATATAGTGGTGGGAATCTGCTCTTGCCTTTCATATTTCCTATAATAGGAAATCTTTCATGATGCTCCACGATCTTTTAATATAATTTTGGTGCTTCAAAAGTAGTTCTGAGTAATAAGCTTTCTTGCGTGCTTCCTTTGCTTTCTCGAACTCGCGCTTACATTGCTTGTAAGCTACTTGATTGGAGTATGATTTATTTTTGAGAAATTTGTTGTATAGCTTTCGCTTTTTCTGCGAGGTACGCATTAAGTCCTTGTTCATCCATTTATATATAATTGATTTGGCCTTAACCAGAACTTTGGTTTTAGGAATTATTTGTTCATATAGAAAGGAAAACTCATCAATGAGTTTATCATAGGCCATATCAACCGGAGATTCCTTGGTAACTGTATGGCAGCTAATATTGTGAAGCTTATCTTTAAATACTGATTCTCTGGTGTGATAAACCTTTTTTTCAATGATTTGCCTCTTGGGGATGTTGTGAGGTGCAGGGTTGCTTATTATTGCCAACTGGGGCGGATGGTCACTTGTAACTACATAACATTGCCTTTTATATTTTCCAGTCAGGAGTGCACAACATGACAATAATAATGAGAAATATAACTTGATATACCTACTAGAGCAGCACATAACAATCGATAGCTATTCGAATGAGTCAATCACACTGTTCGAACAGAAAGGCTGCGTCGAGATAGGGCACTAGGTGAACTGGCAGTGGGCAGTGCACATTCATCTTCTGCATTCGCTGCAACATGCCGCTATTTATCTGCTTGGTGTTATTACACGTTATGATCACCACGGTCAATGCATTGAGTGGCGATGAAAGCTCCAAATGGTGCTTACCAACACAACTTGTATCAATGACGTGTACGAAGAAGCTTTGAGAAGAAAAAGAACAACGAAATGCAAGTCTTTCGGTTAAAGTAAGAATGCTCTGGATAAGCTTTTATATTTATTTTTCCAAGGTTGAACGTAAGCAGATGCTGAAGCCCTTTTATTAAAAAAAATCTTGTTCTTAAGTGAGGATGAGTACTTGAGAATTACTTTTAATATTACCTTATGCGAACTATACGAGGTTGCTATCGGGTTGTTTTTAATTTCAGGTACACAGCCAGGGAAAAGCGATTATATCGTATTATGAAAAACAGGCAAATAGTTTATCGATTAGGCTTTGATCTTGTACTCGGACGGGAAACGGAATACTTGGTATGTCTGCCATTTTCGTGTTGCTGTTAATGCATATCAAGTTCACAGATTTTTCTACATAGTCAATTTGATCGCAAAGTTATATCCGGATTCCAAGCTTCAGTAAAATCTTTCTACGTCACAAGTCCATATCATATTTCATTATCATATTCATATCGCGAAGTCCATATTTCTTTCAAAGTACAGTTAAAAAGAATGAGCAATTTATAGCAAATTAGCTTGTGTGCTAGCGGCCACGATTCAACGTTTTAGGTATACATGGCGGACGACGTCGAGTTCATCATCCCTCGAAGCTGGGACGTGTCCGAAATAATATCCTTCTTCTACAAAAAGTTCAAAGGCGAAAACGCATTGAAGTTATGGGCTCGCATTCTGCGGCATTACGCTAACATTTCAAGACCGAAGATTAAGCAGTGGCTTAACAGCTGCCGAGAGCACTGCGAAGAGTTCCCGGTCTTTCTCAATAAGCCAAAACTGCGGCCCATACCTGCAAAGCGTCCGATGGATCAACTTCAAGCAGATTCGGTTGACCTTTCGAAGATGCCATCTAAGACCGGTGGAACATCTTATCGATATGTCTTTGTTTGTTTGGACGTCATTTCTCGCTTTGTTGTACTCGCACCAATGACGAGGAATATGTGGGAAGAAGCTGCTCTAATATTTCGACCGACAGTTCTTCAGATAGGAATGCCGAAGCGATTTCAAACGGACCAAAGTTCAGAGTTCGAAGGTACGCTTTCTTTCGAGAACAAAGTAATTTTATATTTTCTATGATCGTGGTACGCATTTCTGGTCCTTGGAAAAAAAATATTTAAGACTTTGTGGCAAAATTTGTTTCGTATGACAACTGTTAATTATGCAGTGCAAAATTTCTCTGATAACTGTCTGAAATTATTTTAAAGCAAATTCTTATTCTAAGGCGTCTTTCAGGAGATGGTCGATGTTCTTGGAGCAAGGTGGATTAAGAGCTCGCCATATCACCCTCAGAGCCAGGCCAGAATAGAAAAAAGCCATGGCACATGGAAGAAGAATCTACGATTTGATTTGAAGCGAGGATCAGGTATTCACTTCTAGAGTTTTTTATGTACACACAGCTTGATGGAAACAACCCGATTAAGCGTTCTGTCATTATGGTTTTGTGATCATGATAAAGTTAAAGTTAACCAAGGAGATACTTTTTTAAAACGGAATTACAATTTGCGCGAAAGGACACCATTCCGTGATGGACGTCAGTTCAATAACTTGTAATAACGCCGCCCTATCATACGTCATTATTATACATGCAGCGCGGATACTAGAGTTTTAAACAATCTTGAAGTAGAATAATCTTTCTCTTTACCGTTGCTGACGTTTCCTTTAGACTCCTGGAGGGACCACTTAAGCGAGTATGCTTTCCAGTACAACACTGGCGCACACCAAAGCTTGGGTGGTCTCTGTCCGTTTGAAGTGATTTTTTGGGCGCAAACCCAACGTGGATCGAATTCTATTCGAAAAGTTTCAAGCAAAAACGCAGAAACAGCGGTGACTACCTTTGGCAAATGGCAGGAAGAGCAAAATGCTGTTCGTGTCAAGGCGAAATTGTACTCAAGGAAGTCGTCCCTAAAAATGGTTGAGCGGCATTAACGGCGCAATCCGACATCATAGTACGAGCTGGGGGCAGAAGTTGTCCTAAAGCCTGCCAAAGCGCAAAAAAATTCAGAAAGGAAGTTCTCTTTTGCTGAGCTTTCCTGGAGTTGTCACTCGTGTTAAAGGCAGTAATTATAAAGTCAGGTATTAAGATGGCAAAGGCTTTGTCAGGGAATCCTGGTTCGCAGTGAGCGCCCTGGCGTCGCGCACACTGGATGTAGAGCGGGCTCGCCAACGAGCAGCCAGGGAAAAACGCTCGGCCTCATTTCACATGAACTCGAGAAGCGACGAACTTTCCAGCAGAGCAGGACATGAACCTGGTCTAGAAGAGAGCGTGTTATCTGATCAGCCAAAGGATGAACCGGACACCATACGAGTTTGAAGGAAAGAACAGGCTTTCGACGTTACATCACTTGTTCGAGTGTTATCCGAACGAAATCTCGAACTTGTCGGCATGGAAGGAGATAGACATTGTTTTTATCACGCAGTTGCAAACCAGATGCTTGGATTAGCCGACAGGCACTGCGAGGTGCGACTGCGCGGTGTCGATTGCATCATCAACCATGCGGACGAGTTTCGTGATGTTGTGGATGCAAACGACGTCAACAAAATTATCGACGAGAATATCGACCCTGGCAGCTGGGCTGATCATATTATGATTCAAGCCGTTAGCAATGCCTACGATATTAATTTAGAAATATTGAATTCAAATCCACAGCGTTTTGCTTCGACAGTTGTGCACCTAGCCATTCAAGCAACGCTGGAAGAAGTGGTAGGATGATTACATAGGGAGCGATCGAACAACTGCACTATGTTTCGACGATACCATTTCAACCCTTCGCATTGTCAGCATGGGGAGGCGTAACCTCGGATAGGGCTCACGTTAGCAAATACTTGGTCCCTTGATGGCCCGCTATCATTTTTCATGCTTCTCTTACATACTCACCCAGCAATGTTAGATCAACAAGGAGAGCGTATGGTTATCGTAAGGTGTACTATGAAGTTTTTCCAAAAAGGCTATGTAAAGACGCGGATGCAAAGTTTAATTGGTACAGACATTTTGGAAACTGAGCATAAAACCTGCGACATGCATGGTAGCAAAGCAATATTTTTTTCCACCATCTCGTGAGATCGCCTCTTGGAAATATTTGGATTTCGTCTCATTCTAGTTGCACTTCATGTAAGGCATCTGAAACGTCCGTAATTAGAAACCTGCGACCACACTTTACCTCCTCTCAAAGATTGGACAAGGCTGTCGAAGCTATATTTCGGCCCTCTCGAAAGCTTTGCATCAGATGGCTTAGCATCGGTTGAAACTCATGTGACTGGTACTGCTCCGCCGCTGCTGATTATCCCGGCAGACTAAATACGTAGAATATCTTATCTCGAAAGCACTCTACAACTTACTGTAGCTGGTTCGACACCCACTTACGTCCTAATGTATATTGTAGTTAAGAATCCACTTTCCGACCACTTTGTGTCATTTTTTCGCTGGTTACGTAGTCCATGGTGTTTATTCGTTGGCATGAATAAACCTCTTCTTCAAACGTACAATCAGCCGACAAGCCGACACCGTCACGTTCCTTATCTACGGTTCGTCGGGAGTTCGTTTAAAAGTTTAAACAACGAAATCCGCCGCCTGACTCGCTATGGAACACAAGTATTAAACGGTTGCAAGCAAAAGATCGTCGCAGGTAAGCCACGATTGCGATCGGATTACTAGTAAAAACTAAAACTACTGCTACTAGTGCTACTACTACTACTACTACTGCTACTACTACTGCTACTGCTACTACTGCTACCACTACCACTACTACTACTACTACTACTGCTACTACTACTATTACTACTACTACTACTACTACTACTACTACTACTACTACTACTACTACTACTACTACTACTAC
>QQSS02227017.1:0-10459 GCA_003687565.2 Craspedacusta sowerbii | reverse complement strand
TATATATATATATATATATACATATATATATACATATATATATATATTCTTCAGCGAAGGCTTATAATCGGCGCCAATCAAACAGAAAAATAAATGCTTGCATGTCTAATCAAAATTTCCTTGATCTCAACTTTGCCTCACAAAATATTTAATATTTCTTGCGATCGTCCTGGCATTAACCTGAGTCCCTCGCTCTTCCGAAGAAGGGAAGGTCATGTTGACAGTTGAAACCACTTTCCAAAATGACGTACGGGTCCGCACGGACTTTAGCGGAATGCAAGTGCCTCACTTTAAGAGCCGGGGAAAGCCCCTTCGAAAAGTTCCATCTAATATGGACTCAACAATAGCCCTTGGGTGACGAGAGCTTAATACACATGTGGTGGCTACTTCCCGATCTAAACTGCTTGACTGGGATAGTATGTCACCCAAGTTACCTTCAATAAGCTGATTCCCATGAACCCGCTGTTCGGTCTCATATCGGTCAAAACCCATCCGGAGTTGGGGCAACAGAAGACCTGGCGAGTTGCAAACTTGAGCGAATTCGCTTTTGGGTGCTCATGTGATATGAGTCTGGCCTTTCGTTGGTATTGAAGATTCGCATCGATCGTTAGTTCCAGCAAATATTCTAGCGGCATGCCACCAACACTACGCTGTTACCTCTTTGATCAAACTTGTGCCTTTAATTTCCTTCAGATATCCAGACTCTAGCTAAATTTCAATAGCTAAACTTAGCAGCACCTATAGAGTATACTAAGTAAACTTTGGAAAAAATTAAAAACAAAAAGAAGTGTGGATGTTGCAGGTGCTACATTGTCAATCATCTAAAACTCGTGACATCATAATGCCATGGATTGCATAAGGTTTTTGTATAGCAAACTATATATATATATATATATATATATATATATATATATATATATATATATATCCTAACTTGAACATATATCAGAGATAAATTGTCAGTTCACATCTTTCATTGCTAAGGCGTTGCCCCTTTTCAAGCGTTTGGACCATATCTGTAAAGAATGTTTTGATACCAGCCAGCTCATACACATATCTAAAGACTTCAATATGACCACAGCGCCACGTCTGAATAAAACACCTTCCCGATAAAATCCACGACCAACAATTTTGTTTCGATGCAATCGCGAACGCTATTGATAGCACTAAGATAGCACAAAATATACTTATTTGAACATTAATCTTGACACTTCTGTTGGTGTTTACAGGTTAGCATTGCGTCCTGGCCAAACCTCATGAAGAGTTGCCTGCGCTGTTTCCTCTCTTACACTATGAATTGAAAATTGTTGCTATCACAGAAACACGGCTTAAATACGTTGATGGAGCTGCTAGCTGAATAAATTTGAAGATTTATCCATTATTGCACAAGGGGTGGGTTTTTATATTCATAAAGTTATGTACAGCAAGAAAGGAATCGTCAAGATCTATGCATTCAAGTTGGAAAACAAGGCTGACGCGGTCTTCATTAAAATATGGTAGAAATCAAGGCAGGGCATTATTTTAGGCTGCATATAAAGAAAGATTTTTCGATTATTAGATTTTATTGACAATTTTTTCAGAAAACACTAAGCGCTCTCGCCAAGGAAGAAAAATTTATAAATATCAGGTGCGATTTTAATATAAATCTTTTGATTTACGAGTCAGCACTGCAAGATGCAACTTTTTTGATAATTTTGGCAGTAATCTTGTTCAACCCCCAAAGGTTCAGCTTTTCTTGAAGAGGTTATGAAAGTCGATCCAAATGTTAGCTTTTGAACAAAGTTACAGAAATTATAAATGTTATTGCTCCAATTCGCCAATCAACCAATATATGGTAAGCCTACAAGATAAACCCTTGATTACCCGAGAGTAACTAAAATCCATGGACAGGAGATATCAACTCAATTAAACACTACTGGCCCGAAAAAAATTGATAATCTGAAAGTTGAAATCCATTCCCAGTACAAAAAATACTGCAATTTCATGGTAATCCTTCTTCACAAAATCAAAGTTCTATTTTATCGTGATTATTTGAAACAACATAGCCATGATATCAAAGGACTTGGATTCCATAAAATCAGTTATGCAAACGTTAAGGAAAACAACTTTACACTAATTTCTGTGTAAGTAAATGGCACTACCAGCGGTGTTGCTGCGGCATTCAGCAACTTATTTGTCTCTGGTGGTTAGACTCTCGAGAATACAATACCAGATGCCAGACCTGATTTTAAACTTTATTTTAAGGCAAGCGCCTGTGAAATATCGGCTAGAACTGATTCCATCCATACATGTATAGCCTGCTGCCCGGACACTGCAATTCTTAAATAAGCTAGAAACTTTCTCTCCTATCCTTCTTTACAAACTATTAACCCGTCATTCAGGCAAGCATGCTTTTCAACTTCAACAAAGATATCTAAAGTTGTACCTGTTCATACCAATGGCTCAGTTGATACATGTGGTGATAACCACTCTAGCTCATCAACTTACCTTTTACCTGTAAAAGTTTATAATTTTGGCAAATGCGCAGTCTGGGTTTCCCAATAAACATTCGAAGACTCATGTTCTGCTGCTAAAGAAATTACGTCAAATCTTGATGACGGGCTTTTTGCTTGTGAGATATCAATACAAAAACAAAAAGCTTTAGATACTGTGCATCATAATATCCTTATTCAAACACTTAAAGCCTAGAGTTTGAGAAATGAATGTTTTTTGGTCTTTTCTCTCAAACCTCTAGCACTCTTAGCTTATGACTATGATGATGATGATCAATACTATAGTATAGGGGTCTCCAAAATTTTCTGTCCGAGGGACGCATTTACGGACGTACACTGGTTGTGGGCCGGATAAAGTGTCAAGGTCTAATGAAGTATAATGAAAACTAGGTGTTATTTTATGTCAGTATACTCAGGCCAACCGTATCTGATGTGGGCACGTAAACCAAAGCATCAATTCCCAAAATTAGCTCGCCTCTCAGAAGCGCGACATTCAGCGTCTTATTTGTTTCCGTGCTTGTCTTCACGTTGATCAAGACATCAGCGGGCCGGGGTAAAAGTAGTTTGGAAACCCCAGCTCTAGCACATTGGATATAACACAAAGACTTCCACAAGGTCAAGTCCTTGGACCACTACTATTCATAATATAAATAAGGGATTTAAAGCATTGCCTTTCAGTTTCCATAGCACATCGTTTTGCAGATGATACTAATATTCTATTGAGGCAGTTATCGTTCTGTGTGCTACTCGATTATCCCTTTGTCACTAAAAGACGGACGTCGTTCTCTTCAAACTAACACGATAAGGCTGATCTTAGACTCAAGGATAGGTGTGCAGGCACCAACTTGTTCTTATCCAGTAAGGTTAATTATTTGGGAGTACTTATTGATTCGTCTTTAACCTGGAGGTCTCATATAAACGAGCTTGCAAAGAAACTAAATAGAACAGTAGCGATAATTGCGAAACTTTGGAAATTGCTTCTAGATTTCGTTCCTTGAAAAACACTTAAAGATATTCATTCTAGTCTTTTCAAAGTTACTTAGCCAATGAATGTCTCGTCTGGGATGCCAGTGAATGAAACCTTCAGCGTCTAAACAAGACTAGGGTTATTCGAGTTATCACAAGGTGAGAATAGTGAAATCTCCAATATTTGCACAATCAAACATAGCGATACTAGAAGATTTTAATTCAATTACATATGCATCTCTTATTATATGACTGGAACAAGGGTGATTTACCCTTGTCATTCCAACTTTTCTTCTCCGACCTAAACCACGGAAAGATCACTTGAAGTAGTGGTCACTAAACGCTTCGCCCGTCTTATGTGCAAACAATTATTTGCGGCAATGGATCACCACATAAATCGCGGGAAATAACGTCAGAGTCTTGAGCATTTATGGGTCTTGTATTTGCAATAAATTTTCAATAAATTTTTGCGAATTTACTCTACCCGACCGACATGCTTGTTTCAAACGTGGCAAGGACATTGTTTCACAAAGCTTGTGCCTTTTAGTTGTTGAAGAACTTATTTTGAAATGTCTTTAACAAACAAGATGATAGCAGTATCAGTGACCCCGGTTATGGTGACTAAGCGTAGTCCAAGAGTTGCCTGAATACCTTTGACCGAGGCATCAGTTGCGATACTGGCTTCTACAGAAAAAATACAAAGCGCGATTGAACCCGTATTTAGACTATCTGTCTCGATTCCAATCCACCATGTTTCTTATAACTGACGAGAAGTTTATTTCTAAGTCTTAAAAATTCTTTCTGTTGACGCTCGTGTAAAAAACATCTTGAATATGGAGCCTCTATGGAGCAGTACGGATAGTTTACGACTTCATCTTTCAATATATGCATATAAAAAGTATTCTAATAATATCTTAAATGGAAAAAAACATACTAATGACCCTTTTTTCGTGACAGTATCTAACATTCAGATGAGCATATTAAAGATTAAGCTTTCTTTCCAAATGCCAGCATTACGTTAGTTCGTAGAGAAAAAAATAGACCTCATGTAGGATATCATATAATAACACTCGTGTTGAAAGGTCAAACAGAGAACTATTTCCAAAATTATCTGAAGATCTAGTATGAAGCGCTGTAGTACTATGTGCATAAATTTTGTATTGAAGAGAAAAAAAGAATACCCTTCAACAACTAGTGGACAATTATTCCTTTAGTAGATCACAAAATTCTTAGTAACAAGGTTTAAGCGACTTAAGTTTTAGCATAACAGAAAGTAAGATGAAATTGCGACAAGCTACAAATTAAACAGACAAGATGGGCAGTTACCCTCTTATCCAAAATAGATACAGCTACTGAACATGCGTTAACAAGAATAATTGATGGTGTGACTGCCAATACCAATGAGCAGACTTTTAATGACTTTTTCGAACAGCCCTCTGCCTAAAGTACATCTAGACAGACAGTTTTCAAGCTGTTTCTAAACTAGAAAAGGGCTGCAAATAAAACAGAGAAAAACTGTTCTGAGCCGAGACTTGTCACTGAAACGCTGGAGGAGTAATCTTACATGTTCAGATAACTTGGCAAGCAAAAAACAGCCAAACAACTCCAGTATAGGTACGGATGGCATTCTAATTGGAGTGACTCTGGATGGGGAAGGAGAAAGATTCTTAACTCGACTTAGCACAAAGATAAATTAGCTTGAACGTAAATCATGCAAACGCAGATTGGCTAGAGCCTTAAGTCAGCAAGGTGGACAAATCTGATAAAACGTCATGTCACAGTAAAGCTAAATCTGGGGAAATTTAATAGTCCCAACCGAACTTATATCACTTTTGATCTTATAACTAATTTTATGTGGCAGCTGACAATCCAAAGGTTTTGCGCCCGTTCATGCCCTTTGAGAAGTTACGGGCTATAGAAGTTCTGAAGAATCGCAAACTCGAGAATTTAATGGACATAGCCAGAGTTTACTTGCTGCAGTAGTCATGTTGGAAAACCTCTTTCAAGGTTATCTTCTTCCTTGTTTCACAATACGCTTAACACCTTGTTTTTCAACATTTCTTTGTGAATTGCGAAAAGAAAAAAATTTATTTGAAAATTCCATCGAAGGTTGCTTCAAAGTAAGTCAACTTGATAGCGATTTGTCTCGTCATTAAATCTAATTCTTGCAGGAGTCTTACCAATATACTACAGGACTGTTACAAGAAGCTTACATTAGTCTTGAAAGATCCCTACAAGACTCTTAAAAGACATTTACAAGACAGTTACAAGGCTTTTGGAAGACTTGTAAATGCCTCGAGCAATACTCTATATATACAAAATCACAATAAGCAACAAATAGAAAAATTTACAAGGCTGTCACGAAATTTTTGCGAGACCTTTGAAGGACTGTTACCAGGCCTTGGCAAGACTCCATTCCCATCATTATCAGAAAGCCTTAATCCAATCGTTAGGTCGTTTTCATAGACTGAAAGGAGGGATTTCTGGTTTTTGCTTGTATTCTTCCAATGATGAATTTGGGTAGCCTTCGTTTAGGACTTGAATGCCGACGTATTCTCATATCCCAATGAGAGACTTTTATGACAGAATTCTGCATCAGAAACGTTTTCTTCAGCTTTATTTACAAACACTTCTCGTGACGCAAGTATGGATGACGTGCAGTAGCCTAATACGAAAGACTACAGCTGGCATCCGTAACTCTCCCAAAAAAGCTTATATAGCCAGATGCGAACGAACAAAACGAATCATTTCCCCCAAAAACCTGCCTAAGTAATGCGAGCACAAAACCCGCGCGAGCACAAAATACTTTGACTAGGAGAGAAAGAAATTTGAGATCGTTGCTTGGCGAGACCACCGATAAGTGTGGTTAGGTTTAGAAGTCGCTTCTTCGATAAGAGTAGATAAAGCAGCCTGACGTTAATCTGCTCAGTCTGAGTCCTGCTGCATGCTAACAGACTGAACAAAACTTTGTCCACAATTATCTATCGATTGAGTAATAAGCACTGCCACTTGGAACAACAGGTCGTGAGGCAGGCGCGACAATCATAATCGAGGGGTATATTTGATCATAATTAATCGATGATCCTAGATGCGCTGATGCAAGTGACAGGTAGTCCTGCATATAATAATATATGTGAATATATAGATATAGGTAAATAGCCATGCCGCAAGAGGCTGTTATATTCTTTCGAAATAGTTACCTATAGACCTGGGTTACAAACCTTGCTTTTGTTTAGAGTTTGAAGATGGCCAAACAAAGCAACGCGAAACTTAAAATTATTAGCTTTATTCTTCTATAAAGATTTACCCGTCCCGGGCTTCATTTCTTCTCTAAAGCAATTAGGTGAGTTCACTCTGTTCCGAGCAATCGAGAACGCGAGCTAGAAGCTGACGAGCTGCCAGACTGCGATTAAAATCATCAATCTTTGTCTTCTCAGCCACGCCTACGGTTGCAAAACCTTTTTATGACAGTGCTGATAACTGGAGCACAATTCTACAAAGGCTTCCCAACAGAGCGTCCTCAAACTCGAGCTTATATTTGTCCAATAAGGGAAATGGGTCTAGCTACCGATATTGGTCTACACATGAACGTTGGTCTATAAACTACATGGAAAATTGCAAGAAATATAACACAAAACTATCGTGGCTCATTCAGTCTAAAATTGGCTTACAAAATGCTCAATATTGAACAGCCAAATTATCGGCTAGCTTTGCTTTAAAAGCTGGAATTGTGCAGAGGGCTCAATTCAGCCTTGCTAACTGAAGCACCCCAATAGGATGTTCTTATATCGTGAGGAACTGGAACTTAGATACACAAGTTCTCAGTGAAGCCTATTGCTCTCGCCAATCCTGATTATAGCGATTGAAACTGAGGCAGCTCATTTGAAAGCTACAAAACCGTAATGGTATCATGATCACAAAATGGGCAAAAGCTTCTTGAATTACACCTCCAGCTTCTTTCCGTCACTGATACACAAAATCTCAGACATGAATTTGTGAACAAATGCTCTTGTTTACCTGCGATTGTTTACATAAGCTTATACAAGTGCAAAAAAAAAACTTATGGCCTCCCACCCTAATTTTATAAACCACTGCCAGAACGTGACAAGAAACTTAAAGAAAGAGTAGTCGAAATTTTCTGGAAGCCATGGCGAAGCATGTCTCAGTGGTGTAATGGTACCCATCTTGCCCACGTACCCTGCCTGCCGAGGACGCACGAAAGGCTCCAGCATCGAGAACCATACTTTCTGCTACTTGAACGCACAGCCTTGACTTGGTGGAGAGGCTAGACGATTTTTAAAACGGCTAGCCTCAAATTAGACTTTACTAACAGGGTATGCTATGAAACTAGTTGAAATGCTGATATCGTACGTCTCTCATCACGAATTTACCTGTGCACGAAAGAATTAAAAATTCAGAGAATACATTATCAACTCTATGTGTTGCAGAGCCTGTCATTATATTATCGATTGGTCCCTTATGCATTAAGAAGTGGGATATTTACGCGCAAAATTTTGAAAATTTATGCTACCGCCAGCTTGTCTTGATGGGTTCTCACTTGAAGGTGTTGAAAAACTCATTTCCACAGCCTTTTCTAGGGTCAGGGTTGAAAGTCATCTTCAACTGATGCGGCCATCGTTTATTTGAGAAAGGAAGATCATTGTTAGACGTCGGGGAATCAAGGACAGTAGAAAGGAGATATGTCGTCAGCACAAAGGCGCACGTTACTTCAGATGTCCATTATTGAATAAATCAATCAATCAATCAATCAACCAACCAATCAATCAATAATCACTCAATCACTCACTATATTTTCACAAAATATCAAGCCATAACTATTACATCTCCAAGAAAGAATAAAAATATATTGCCCAAGGTGTCTGAAGCAGAATGTGCTGCACTGAAACAACAGAAGGCAATACTACACACACACACACACACACACACACACACACACTCACACCTAGCACCAATAAAGGCCATAATAAGAGCAGAAAACAACTTCCTAAATTTCAATTTTGAGCAAGTCATCCAGGCCTTTTGTCCCACACTACGCTAAAAGTTATTACTACCTATAGTAAGGCTACATGCGAACACAGTTTGTTCTGAATGATCTTGTGCCGTTGACTAGAACGTCCGCAATATCCAGCTGCATGTTTAACTGTGCTATCCAAATCTCATTGCTACTGAAGGGATCGGCTCGCATTTGATTCGTTTCAGACCGTCCATGTAGAACGGGTTGCAGCAACGGGAATCCTTTAGACAAGTCTTACCACCACAGGAGACATAAGTGCATGCAGTCGCACAATCGCAGTCTGCAAACGAGAATAAGCATCCGATTACATGGCAATATTTTGTGCGAGGCATCTAAGTTTGTATTACCATATAGATCTTGGGATCTACACGCTGTATGTACCTGGTTTGAAGTTCGTCTCCGCTAGAAGGTAATTGAGGGCTCCAAAATATGATTAAGCCAATAGCACAAACTGCGGCATTTCTTTTCAAAACATTGATTTTAGACTCTTATCTTGAGATTACATAAAGTGTTACCAAAAATTAAGTAAAATCTCAGTCAAATTGCAAAGTGTGAGGAATTCATCGTATGTGAATATTTGCATAATAATCTTGATAAAGTTGCCGGCTGGTACGTTTTATAAACATAATTCTCACCTCGTTTCTCAAGCCTTGAGATGCCGTTTGGAAGGGCGAATACCAGAATCATGTTGCAGGCAAGCAACGTGAAGATCTAGAAAAGATTATTAGAGAAGATAAATTGCTACAAAGAAATAGCCGTCGGCCAAATCGTTCAATTGCAATCTCGGATTGTGTCTGAGACAACTGGAATAAGCGCCAACTTAGATGCCGGCATAGATCTTCTACACTAAATTTGAAGAGTTACTAACGTTGCCAAATGGTCCGCCGTTCCAAGCTCTAGCTCCATCTTATCAGTGTGTCCATTTTTCCACCCAACTCCATTCACACTTATTAACTAAAATAACACTCAGTAGTCCATTGTCATTGAGAGCGAAAATAAGGATAATCCGATCTACTAGTTTGTTGGACGATCTTAATCGTTACCTCTCACGACTGTTAAGGTGTGGGAAAGCTTCATGTTCAATAATTTTTTTTTAGAACCTGATCATGAATCTATGTTGATTTGAAATTTACTACCGACAAGTAGCAGGGAATTCTATATTCTGAGTGGTTTATTCCCGAAGGTTAGCAATAAACAATTGCAAAATTATGGAAATGTCTCCACTCTTGAGTTATCACAAGCATTCGCCTTTTAAAATAAAGCTTTTGGTTTTAAACAGAGTCTGCCTGGCGAGTCTCATGATACTTACCACGATAGTGGAAAAAGTTCTTGAAAAACTCATCATGGTCACGCCGAATTTTCCAGCTTCTCCGACCTCCAAGTCTCGTCTAAGGCTCGTCTAAGGTTAAGTCTTCAATTTACTTGCATTCTATGGCTCCATTTCTATACTCTTCTTGAAGTTGAAACAGGATCAGAGTGGCAACTGGTTTTGACCTTTCGGAGAAGGAAACCAATTTCGCCAAAAAGCTCGCCTCAAACGTGATTACATAACTTAGACGTAGCTACGGTCTCTACAGCAACAGACAAGGTATCTTTTCTCAAAGCAAGAATTTACTGGAGCTATTCAAATTTAAATCATTACAGCGAAGTCGCGGCTACGAAAATCGATCGGTTGTAGATAATAATTTAGTGCTTCAGGGACTGAATTTCTTCAATCGCAATCAGGTTCAGCAATCGCATCAAATTTAAGAAGTTATTGAAAGTTCTGCGTATCATTTACTTAAGGCTATGTTAAGGTTGCATTCTTATAGATAATGAGAGCATCGAAGAATTAGTAGTGGTAGTAGTGACGCAGTACTGGTAGGAGCAGTAGTCGTAGTAGTAGTAGTAGTGGTAGTAATAGTAGTAGTAGTAGTAGTAGTAGTAGTAGTAGTAGTAGTAGTAGTAGTAGTAGTAGTAGTAGTAG
>QQSS02227006.1:0-10460 GCA_003687565.2 Craspedacusta sowerbii | reverse complement strand
ATACATACATACATACATACATACATACATACATACATACATACATACATACATGCATACATACATACATACATACAGTCTGCGGTATCGGATGGTGCCCTGATATCCACGGATACAGTAACCAGACATTAATGAGCTCAGTACAGGATGGCAGACGGGCATGCTAGATCAGTATGAAAATACTCCCGGCAAACGAAGGCATGCCGATTCCTGACTTACTACGTGCCACCATCTTCGCGAGGGGACTTATTGCGCCTTTTTTCCATTCCGCTTGGATCTCAGTGGACATCCTGGCTGATTTTTACAGCAACTTGGAATATACAGATTGAAGTTCATATTCTGAGTAAAAGATCCTTTAAAACACGAAGTTTATGCTTTTTAAAAACTAAAAAACCTTTCTGGCCTTAAAACAAACAGAATTCCGGTATTCCGCAGTGTAGAAGATGATGAAGGCGAAAGAATTCAAGATAAGAGCAGGTTCACTGGTGGACTCTCCCTTGCCGTTTGACATCCGCCAGTCTCAGTATTTGTACGAACCAATGACGGGATAAGGTCTTTGTAAAACACACATGTTATGATATTTGAGGATGAGAAGCCAAGTGGTATTGTCATTCGCCGTCTTATAACCCGTTCTGCTGGAACCCAAAGGGCGTATATATTCCTCTGCACGAGTCTAATATCTAACCTTGTTATGCAATCAAAAGCAGCTGTACACTTTCCAAGAATTCTTCTTAAGGTATCCTTGGGAAACTCCCATGCTTTCGTTTTGCAGAGACCATACTCATTTTAATGGTGCAATTAATTTGCAAGTTACAGCCGATCAGTGATGGGTGCAAAGTTTCCACCAGTTTGCTCTGCAGCAGCAGCTGATTGCTTCATCTTTTCTTAGTATTTCTATTTACCTATACGTTCTTATTGTCATCAGGTATATATATATATATATATATATATATATATATATATATAGGTATATATGTAGGTATATATGTAGGTATATATATATATATGCATATATATATATACATATATATATATATATATATATATATATATATATATATATATATGCATTAGGACACATTAATTCCTTGCTAATTTTCTGCTTCCTGGTGAATATTGTGGCTGATCAGGCTCAGTGAACTTTCCTCCCATTTTAGCTGTCTAGTGGGTCTAGCAAGTCTACACTGGTAATCCACTTATCACTGCCTCCCCAGTAGACACAGAAAAAGCATCAGATTTGCATTGGACGCAGTAACCTTATCTTTAAACGTTTGGCTTATTTGGCATATGTCGACAAAGACTGCACAAATGTGAGTCATATCACAAAGCTGTCTATGTAAAAAGATGTTAATCAGGTTCACAAGAAGATTAATATTTTATCACCTATAACATTTTACAAAGATATGACATGCATATAATCTTGCTCTTCAAAGTAGTTACTAACCTTTTATCCAATAGTTAATACATTCGAAACACACTTGATGTTTTTACAACACAAAGTAATGTTAAAAGATCCTTTTAATGGCATCTTAATCGAAATGAAAATATCATCAAAAAATCTGACCTATTCAAACCTAATTCACACTAGAGGCAAGGCTTATCTCTAAACCCATTTTTTAAATCAATTTCATAATCAGTAGTAATGTCATTAATAATATTTCGAATGACAAATATACTATGCGATCTAAAAACTAAAAATAAATCAGAAGCAGACTAGATGGGGTTTTAGTTGTAAATCTACCAAATTAAACAAGATTGGAAACTGCCAAAAGATTTTAGAGGCTAGTTGAATGCCAAGTGATTGATCCATGGCAGAAGGGTTGATAAAAGATGCACTTTCGTGAGTTATACCACAAGGATTTTCCAGATGTGAAGCTCACAGAATATGAAGAAAAAATAAACTAAGCATATTAGGACCAATGGTTGGAATGCTCTATGTTAGTGATAAAATTCTATTCAAAACAAGCTTTAAAAAAGAAACAATAGATACAGCCTTGTGGCAACACAAATTAGAGAAATCAGTTTTACTTATAGAACCCAGACAGACAAGAATTAATCAATGAACAATTTCAATCTTAAATTTGAGTTGCGTTGACCACAGTGGCACTTACATCTCAAAAATCGAGCCGAGCTTCAAATAAAAGCTGCAACCAGATAAAGCGACCAAATAAAGTAAAAGTCATTTACCTTGCAATCTCGCTTACTACGAAACACAGATGGCTCCTTATCTTTAAAAGCAAATTGCCTTCAAGAATCTACAATAACGCATGAATAGCTTAACCATCGATTATATATTGGAATATACTTAGTGCTGCTGCATATCGGAGTCAATAGATGCATCTAGCAAATTGCAAGGCTTGGAAAACTTCTTCTGAGGAGCAGAGAAACCGGGCTAAAGAAGACGAAAAACACATTGTCTTGAGCAAGGGATGTATAACGGCTACCAGACATTACTTACGCACGCTCTGACTTTGTTGACGAAAGCGTGCACCATTTTCTTTGTTGCCATAGCGGCGATATTTACACCGCGTACCGTGACCCAGAGCTAACGCCCGTATTGATATCTACTACCGCCGTCCATGAGGGGGAGTTGATAATACCATAGTATAAAACGCACAGGTGCCCATAATGCAGTGTTTGACTGTATGACACTGATCTAAAGAAAGACTTTCTTCAGATCAGTGCTGAATGCGGATTGCGATTGCGTTGCGAGTAAACTGGAGGCAAATTTCCACTACTGAGAAGCCAGTTTGCGCTAAGGTTGAATGTGGCGTAGAAGCTGACCTCGATTGCCGTCAGAAAATTTATCTGATATTCAGAGAACTGGTGTGAAGTGGAAGGAGCCAAGGGACGAACTGCCACTATACTCTTTGAAGAAACTTAAATTCTCGGTTGTGTAGACGAACACCAGCCAGTCATTGCGGAGGAGGCCAAGCCTCGAGCTTTGGAAGACAGTTCGGATCCGCCGTAATATTTCTGTTGTATGTTTATTTTAAAACTCTTGCAAATTTTTTTTAATGAGTTGTGAGGCAATTTTATGTGAGTTATTATGTGCAAGCTTATCACTATGGTATGTTGTACCATTTAACAGGGTGTGGTAAAAGCAAGTCTCTGCTGCGATGGAACTGTCTGTTATCAACTACATTTCTAGTCAACTAATTACAGTGTGTTTTGCAAGTTTTTCGTTTGCATATATCTGTGAAGATGAAAAATTCTAAGTTGTCTGACGTATTATAGTACACCATATTATTGAATTAAGTCTGCTAGATGGTACTTCTTTTTTATATATTTATATTTTTGATAGTTCTTTTCTTGTTGTTGATGTTATTTTCTCCTATGGTGATCGCGCATGATATCATGTTTTGCTATTGCTTGTTTACTCAAATGCTGGAGATTTTTTTATTCATGTTCATGTACTCAAGGTGTGCCATGTTACATATATTTTTGATTTTGCAAAATGATGTGTCATATCATTTCTTCGCTTGAGAATGTGGTCCTGTAACCTTAATCTTGTTTTTAAGTACTTTTGGTCTCAGATGAAACCTTGGTTGGTTTACTATAGAAAGAGTTCAGGAAATGGTGGTTGGATTCTTTGCATCACATTCTAGCCTACCAAATATTTACAGTTTGTAAGCTCTCCTCCAGAGTGAGGCCAGGAGTGATTGAATGCCCATATGATACCGCATGATTCAACACATGGCCTGATAAATCAATTTAAAATTGACTTTTTTCCGCAGAACTATTCATAGATGTCTTGCTCAAGTTCAGCAATAAAAGTAAGCATCGTAACATGATTACAAAATGCAATATCCTCTTATGCAAAACATTTCATGCCTAAAACTGGGCTCATCTAGCAAAAATGGCCCTTCATTGAAGTAAGAGCATGTGTTCTTTGAGAGCAAGTGCCTACCAAAATATCCCAGGAGTACTTCTGCATTCAATGTCAAATCGAGCTAGAGCCTAGAGAGTCCTAGGGGCAAAAAATTTAACGGAAAAGGAAAGCTGACTGGTACTTTTTACAACTTCTCTATCACATTTAAGTTGCATGCAACTCTTGAGTCTACACTGTTTGCTAGCATAAATATCTGGGCCGTGCCTTCTAGCAGATTTGGTGTTCTGGTGTCGTTATTCAAATAGCATATGTAAATAGTAATGCTTGTACCCTCTGAAGACTGCGCACTCCGCTTTCAAGAGGATTTCATTGTAATTTAAGATATTTGTGATTGCTATGGCAAATTGTTCCAAATAGTTAGACTTACGTAGGCACTTATTAGGATACAAACTAGGAACTGTTGCGGTTAAGGGCCACACTCCCAAATTTATGCAGGAAATTCCTAGCATGGTTTGAATCGTCACAATTATGATTTGAGTATTCACAGGCCCTGCATAGGCAGGGGCTACGAATCACCTAGTTTATAATGGCAACTGAACAACAGGAGTGGGGCATCAAATAGAAAAGAGCTGAATCTCAATCATACTTAACGTAGGCTATAAACAAGTGCATAAAAAAAAAACACAGAGATGTTGGACCAAATCAATATATAAATAAAGGATTAATAAAGTCTAAAACTCCATATACATATTTTGCTTCAGTGGGCAGTCAAAGTTGCTCAAAGACACATGAAAATTTTAGGTAAAGAAAAAACGATTCTTTACTACACAATATAATCATACTCACATAATTCGCACGAAAATTCGATCAAGGTAATGAGCAACAAGAAAAGATTGTATTTTGTCAACAGCCCACCGCGACACAAGCTGTTTCCATTATACAATCCTTCAAATTTTAGTCACAGACTCACGAATGCGGCCATCTCTGCTGCAACCATTTTCAACCGTCAATAAAATGCATTATGGGTATGGTGAAGCCAAATGCGTAATTACGTCAAAGGGGGGCCCTCACGGAGGCCGATGCGACATACAATCCGTATGCGCCATTGGATAACAAATTTTTTTTATTTAGTCAATGCATCAAACCATTCCGCCAACCAGATTCAAAGCAACTTGCTCTTATGGTTTTAAGTTTTCTCATTTCTATTTTCCACATTCAGAAATAAGATAATATTCCAAGCCAAACCATATACTAATTTCTACAAACTGCAGTATAAATTACTGCACAGCCACAGCTATAGTAACTCCAAATAAAAATCTTAAAAACAGGAACTTCAATCTTAACATCTGTTGGTTAAGCAAAATTTCTAAAACATTAATTAAAATCAATCTATTTACAACATAACGGAATTATTCTTTCTTCTTTTCAATTATCCTTGCAGAAAAAAAGCTGACCTGAATAGCCATATCTGACCTGCAAGTACTTCAACATTACATGATTTTTTTAATGGATCACACTCCATCGTGAAGGAAGAAAGAAAAGCAAAAGTTCTTTTGCTTACCCAGGTTTTCTGGAATGATTGAACAAATGACTCGTTGCGGCCGAAAGAGTAGACTAAGGCGAAAACATATTGCCAGAGTATAAAAATAGTTTGATGACTGCACGGGTCGTTTATACATATTAGCTAGAAGATTTCTTAAAAAGATTAGCTGAAAGATTAGCTGGAAGATTTCTTATAGTTTAAAACTTCAAAGACTTGTCAAACATCAACACAAACACATATACCCGCGCGCGAGAATTTTGTTGTTGGGTCCCAATTTCCAGCATGAAGAAGCTTGACAAATTCACTAGTATGAATGGAGCTTGGAACAGACTCACTCAGTAACTGAGCAATCGATCTAACCTTTATCCGCTTCCTAAACAATGAGCGAGGAGCTACACACAGATGATCAGGTAAATGTAAACAATACTTTCTTGCTGCTGATGAAGTTTGCCGTTTGCTTGAATTTGAAAAGATCTTTATTGTCATCAATTAAAACCTTCCTATTTGCTAAAGCAGAGACTTCAGAAACTGGTGTGAATTTACATCTAAAATATGGCAACCAAGCTTCTTAGCTATAGAGATATTCAATGACACACCATCAAACGTCACCAAAATAATAGATACTCCAATATACTCATTCTCAAGTCATTCATCAACCATAAGCATTAAGTGCTTCCTTAGCCATTGACAAGCTATCGTCATTGACCTCAGTTCCGATGTCGACGAGTTGATAATACTTTTCGCCCTCACATTCTACATGCTGATTTCATAAATGAACAAAGGCATGGCCTAGTCTTGAGTCCTGAAGTTTTTACCATCAGAATTTTATTAGAAGCTGAAGTAAACCCAGCCTCACTATCTTGGTGCTCGGGTACATCGTCGAGCTTGAGTGCTGTGGATCAGACTCTACCCGCGTGGTACTGGCTGTATTGTGTTCCAAGTGTCGAGTCAGTTAATTGCGGCTTTTTAGTGCTTCTTGAACGGCTTTAACTTTGTTCAGGTTCCCACGTGACCCTTCTTGTCGATCGTATTACCGAAGAAATTAATCGATACTTGCATGAACTTTCATATCTTGAGGCCAATTCGCATGCTCAGCTCTTGACACTTTGCAAATAAGGCTTCTAAATTTCACAAAAATTTGTTATCATTTCTTCCGGTGGCCAGGACATCGTCAAAATAACCACCACTCAGCCCTTGTAGGATGCAATCCATCGTTCGTTGAAAATCGCCGGCGCACGGTTTACACCGAATGCCATTAGCTCGAATAGATGCAGGTCACTGATCGATATATCTGCATAATAACTATTATATTGTAGATCAGTGATACAGGCCCTAATGCGCATTAATTACGACGAGATTTCTTGTTTCGTCATCTACTTCCAGTTGGAAGTAAGCTTCAGCGAGTTTTGTAAAAATCTCCCATATATCGAACCTTGTATAACGTTCTTTGGTTTGAGGAATAGAGTACTGGTCAACTTCTTAATACGGGCTGATCGAAATTTAAAAATCGCCGCAGATTCTTACGGCTCCCATCTACTTGATTCATGACTGGCGCTGCAAATTTCGGCGAAATCTTGTGGCACCTTCCCGGTAACGCTGCTATTTTCCAATCGGATCAAATCTTCTTCGATCTTCTCTTTTAATGCCCATGGCACATGTTGGGACGTCTATAACTTTTGCCACTCCCTTCGTTCATATTCCCCAGTTTTGGCTTAAAAGTAGCATCTCCGTTTGGGCTGTCAGAAACGAACAGTTTAGCTTTATGTTCTTTAGTTGTCGTCCAACAAATTGGAGTACTGTCAGACCATCGCTTTGATCCGCTCAGGAGTTTCCACTTCCGTAATTTTCTTTTTGTGCTTATGTCTACTTTTTGAACGGTCCCTCGTAGACGTAGTCCAATTTCATGTGAGTCGAGAAGGATTAGTTTCATCTAGTTTCGGCCCAGTTGTTGCTTCGTTTGGCCCAAAACTTGGACTTTGACAAGCCCCTGGCCCAAGACGGGGAGGCGATGACTAGCGTACGCACAAATCACCGTTTCGAGTAGTGCAAACTTTGGCTTGCCTATTATTGGCCACTATCGCTCTGACATAATGTTAATGGAAGCATCCATGTCGACCTCCATTTGAATAGGCACACCGTTCAACAAAATTTCTTCCATTATCGTTGGTGCTTTTTCTTACAAAAGTGCTTCACAACTTCCAATGTAATGAAATTTGTCTTATTTGTTGCTCGAGGAATCAACCGCGGTCGGTTCGTAGTTGACAGTTTTTGCCTTCTGAGGTCGATCCGCGCTCTACATGTTGCTGCAAAGTTTCCCCGGTTGCTTACGTATGTGATACGTCTCTAGTCGGGCATTGCACTCTTACGGTTTCCACTAGTGCCTCTTTCCGCAATGTTAAAAATTTCTCACTCTCCGGTTCTTTGACTGTTCTATCGTTCCGTTTGCGACTGCCAAACTATTAAACTTTTAAAACTGTCTCCACAATTACGGAAACGCCCTTTGGCCATCCCAAAGACTGCAATAACATTGCCGTTGATTCAGCCACCTCGAACGACGCAGCATGTGGGATCGCCCTCTTGAAAATAGGATCCAGCTCTTGCTTTAAAAAATTTGCAACTTGCTGCATCTCCCGACCACGACTTGATACCGCAAATGCTTCTTTAATGGGTCCTCCGCATTATATGAAATCGGCAAGGTTAAGCAAATTTCTTTAACTCGGTGGCGTCTGTTGCAACGGACACGTTCGGTAATTGATATCGACGTTGAAGATTGTGCCGCTCAGCTAATTTCAATAGCGTTGGCTCGAGACATGATTGCATCTTTGGATTAACTTCATCAGATGCAAGTCTGTTGTAATCCTCGATCTGGGTGGTATGAAGTGAGGGTCTTCGTCTCGAAACTCATTCTCCTTTGAAACGAGAAATTTCGAGAAATTTCGAGAAATTTCTCGTCTCGTTTGAAACGAGACCGATGTCGTTATCGTCTCGAAACTTCTCGTTTGTTTTGAGACGGACCTCCGTCTCGCCTCGAAACTTCTCGAAACTCATTCTCGTTTGAAATGAGAAATTTTGAGAAATTTCGAGAAATTTCTTGTCCCGTTTGAAACGAGGCGGATGTCCTTCTCGTCTCGAAATTTCTCGAATCAATCGAGATGGACGTGATATAAATTATTTCGAGATTTTAACGTACTCCTCGAAATGACATAAACCCTTTCAGATGCCACAATCATTGGTGAGACGAAAACATTTTTCACAGCGTGAAGACCAAAGAAAGTATTGAACAGGAGTGCACTGTGATTACTTGTGACGGTCTTATTACAAGCAGATCATTAAAAAGGAAATATTCTACTATCGCGTTGTTGATCGCGGACGATGCCTTCACAATCTGGTGTCCGCTAAGGGTCGAGGGTTGGCTCGAGATATGATTGCATCTTTGGAACGACTTCATCAGATGTAAGTCAGTTGTAATCCTCGATCTGGGTGGTATGAAGTAAGGGTCTGCGTCTCGAAACTCATTCTCGTTTGAAACGAGAAATTTCGAGAAATTTCGAGAAATTTCTTGTCTCGTTTGAAATGAGGCCGATGTCCTTCACGTCTCGAAACTTCTCGCTTGTTTCGAGACTGGCTCCGTCTCGTCTCGAAACTTCTCGAAACTCAAAAAGCTTCGAGACGCAGACCCTTAGTATGAAGCAGCCGCGTAAACCTCTCCGTCCCCATGGCCTAGCATTACGTGGCTTGACGTTTTGCTCGATTTGATTCGTTATTGGCTACTACCGTGGCCTCAGAAAGCAGTTTTACGGGATCGATATAAATCGTCCAACTCTCTTTCTCGGGATCAAACGTTTTCGGCTTTTGCCGGTTTAAGCATTCGTCGCCAGATGCAGTCTCCCCTGTATGCTTATGGAGACCCTCACAATCAACACAACTCCACTTATCAAAGAGATTTACTCTACTGAGCTAAAACATCCAGCCTCACACAACGCGCAACCCTATCGATATTCTAAAACTAGCTTTAAAATCAGTTCATCGGGGTGGTGCGAACACTTCAGTCGCCAAGGATTTTTGTTTAACAATTCTTTTTAACTTTTTAAAGCCTTGCAACGCACATGCTTAGCTCTTTATTCTGCATTTAAAGCTTTACTTACCTTTCTGACTGCACTAGCTGCTGCGTGGTAGGGGAAAGCTTTCGCTTTAGAGCTATTTTGCAGAGCACTGGGTGCAAATGGCACTGTAGTAAAAACATACTCATTAAATATTGGGATGTCACACTCTCCAATTCACACTCGCTCACTGGGTTCCATCCTCCCCCCCCCCCCTTGCTAGCTTGCCCAGCCTATTTAGCCGCCGCGAAGGAGAATCAGCCGTCCAAAGCCCAAATCAACCGATCAAGAGCTCCTGCAATAGGCCGGGCTCCATCGTAGAACAAGTAAAAGATAATAAGATGTTACAGCATCATCTGCTAGCAGTATTGAAACACATTTTTTCGTTTCTCCCTTCATTATCTACCTAAAAATGCAAGGAAAAGAAGCTACCTGTGCTGATCAAATTGATTTGAAGACATGCATATGTTACTTATTTTGAAAAATGGCATGGCAAATTAAAACCTGGAAATTCTACATGCTCGTGACCATAAGCACGCTGACCCTGCTTGAGATTTACTAATAGCTTCCTTAAAGATTAGTCTTAAGTTGTAAAAATTTAGTCTTCAGTTAAAATTGCTTTAAAAGCACAATAGAGAACAGCAGTCTAAATCTCGCCTACTTCAGATGCGCTGTTAAGGCTAGGAAAATGCACGAAACAGAATTTTCTCGTATTCGAACAACTAACCTGCTCTATCAATATCGTCTACACTTCAGTGCCAGGAACAAAGCACAGACGTTGCAAAAAGAAACGTAGCCTTCTCTGCTGATTGGAGCAATCGACTTCCTGCGACGCTCCAAATCCTTAGTGAATCTCCAGTGAGCAAGCAAGCCAACGTGACTTGCAGCAGAATAGTTTCGGTGACCGAGTTAGACTATATATATATATATATATATATATATATATATATATATATATATATATATATATATATATATATATATA
>QQSS02226995.1:0-10460 GCA_003687565.2 Craspedacusta sowerbii | reverse complement strand
ACATATATATACATATACATACATATATATATGTGCGTGTGTGTGTGCTTGTATAAGCGTGTGTTTAAGCGTGCATGATTGTGTGTGTGCGCGCGCCCGTCTGCAAAGTTGCTTATTTTCTAAGCATACTCGACACATACCAAAAATGAATATGACTTTCGTTTGTTGGGCCTCCATCACCTTGACACCTTCTCCTTGAGTGACTTTGACGAGCGGCTTGACAATGATTGTATTTCGTCTGACCTTCAGCGTGCCACGCCTTGCTGAACCAGGTCTGTCCGCGCCAAATGCGCAACCCATTCTGGCAAAATAACAACATATACGCGATATGATCTCATCAAATAAAACACGTAATGTTCGAGCACGTGGATCACAGAAGGCGAGGATGCGACAAAGAGCAGAGAGGTGCGAGCAAATGATGAGCGACACATGGGTCACAAGCAGAACGAGGTTGTCATCCAAGGCAAGTTGAGAGGTGATCGATGCGTTGGTGAAGCGACGATCGGGCGGTGACAAAACAAGTGCAATCAACACGAAAATAATGCCAGTACAGACGATTGCGTAAAAAGCGCGCGTAAGACCCATCGTCGAGCATATACAGCAGAGAGTTAGCATATTATGGAGAAGCCCATGCATAGCAATGGCCAATAGATGCATAATTACGTGCATACAAAGCATAATTATGTAAAGCATCAGCCTCCTCCCCCCCTAATGATCGCCCATTAATAGCCTGATTTTGTTTACAATCATGGAATGAAAAAAAATTTCTGAAAACGTATTGCTGCAAAAATCATTCTGCCAGTTTCGCCGCGCTGACAGCATCTTGAAATATTAAAAGATCAACGAGGGCAGATTTACGTCACAAAGATATTAAGCACGAACTCCGTATGCAACTGAAGCGCTTCGGTACTGACACATGATGACCCTGGAGCAGCGCTACTGAAGCCAGACTAACCAAAAAGGTCATCACAATGAGATGACTAGAAACGCCCGTCAAAACTGAGCTGAGAAAGCGTCAATAAGAATAAGAAATACTCATGCCTAGAAAGTTAAGAGGACCCCAGAACAGGAGTGTGCATGTGCATTTGTGCGTGTGCGTGTGTGTGTGTGTGTGTGTGTGTGCGCGTGTGTGTGTATATGTGTGTGTGTGTATGTGTGTGTGCGTGTGTGGGCAAGTGTGTAAATGCGAGCAATTAAGCGCGCATGCGTGCGTGTTTGCGTGGAGTGTGCAAGAGTTTGCTTGCGCTTGTGTGTGTGTGTGTGTGTGTGTGTGTGTGTCTGTGTGTGTGTGTGCGTGTGTGTGCATGCGTGCGTGTGTATGTGTGTGCGCGCACCCTTGGTGTACCAGGGCGAGCGTGTGCGCGACGTGCAAGAGTGTTAAAAGCCGTACCATCACCTTTTCGGAAAAAAAGAGTGAGAAACTTCATTGTCTATAAATCTACAATATACAAATAAGAAGACCAGCATGGGGTATAAACGTTACAATATTGAAAAGCAAACGAGAGATCCGGACTTGCACAAATAGCACGCAATCTTCCACTGAAATAAAAAACCAACATTGCAGCAGATGTTTGCAGCAACAACAACAAAAAAAAACATACCAACAAACAAATAAACAAAAGAGAGGCAGTTCAAAAATCATCACAATGGATATAGGTTCAAAGCGATGGCATGTATGCGTAAAACCATGGATGTTCGTGTAAACCAATAAGCAGACGAGCTAATACTAACTTTCTACGTAAATAAGCAAGAAAGGCAGATGCACGTAACACAGCACACACGTACGCCCAGAAACGCACACAAAACACAAACGCATCAAATCTACTGTAAAACATGCGTAGAAGGAGAGCGCGCGAAAGGCACGACCGTTTTCGACTTTGAAATCCCGGCCCAATGAAACGAGATACAGAATATGCATCGAGGAATAAATAAAAAGGACATAAACAGAAAGGCGAGATCGCAAACAGAAAACAAAAACAACAATACAAGGAAAGAACTATAGAAAAAAAAAGCACGACTTCATAAAAATTATCTTGCTTCCAAATAATGCTACACACTAGATATCAAAAGACAAGACACGGGCGGGAATAGTAATACGACATGACGTTCAAGAAAGTATGAAATCGGATTACACATACGCGAAAGCTGTCTACAAAGCAGATTCACGTAAGAGCGTTAAGCATGCACTCTATCAATGAGGAACCTATGACTCGAAGAGAAAAAATTTTCAAAAAAAAAAAGCCTCCAATAAAGAGTCTCGAAATTTCCTCGGAAAACCGAGAACTTTCGCTACGCACAACGTAATACAGAATACCACTGTCTCTACGTAGGCAAATAGATTCGCGCACGAAAACGTCTTACGTAAACAGAGCTCGCATCTTAAAGAAAGCAAACAAACCCCGACAGAAAATCGTAAAAAATCCTTAAACACGCTATTTTCTGCAAGCTTGATCGTTTCACCTGGCAGAACTGAACTTTATCCCAGTGATAAGATAGCAACAGCAGCCCTGCGATCTATGCATCGCGTTGTCCAACAAATTCCAAACGAAAACCACATATACAGGCACAGCTGTAAAACATAGCGTTCACCAGCAAATGCATCCAATTAAAAAAAGAAATTCAAATTTTTTTTTTTCAGCACGTTACAGTACTTAGCAGATTAGGAATAGGAAGCCAATCATAATACCCCACTGTCGCGGAGACGCTTTCATCGCCTCTTCATAAGCAGGCAAAATGGTGATGGTCCAAAAGAAACTCCAGTTCGGAGTAGCTACATTAATATTGGCTATCATTCCTTATAAAATCCTTTCGCCTGTACCTATGGCTCACCCTTATCCTCCCATGCAGAAATTCTACGGAGGCTTATTTCTAACAAACCGTGAAAAAACCTTACCCCTCGATGTCCACCAGCCTCCTCATCGCAGTCTGAAGCGCTCACGACATCAACCGCATAAAAAGTCTATTTGGTTTAATTAGTTTTCGGCAGCCTTGATCTCATTACCCTACGATAACGACCATTTGGTCTTCTTAACAATTTCGATCGCCTTATTCGTACTCTTTGAGTCATGCCATATAGCCCAATACCCAACAAACTTCTGCAGCTCATCAAAAGCCCATAAAGATTAAACATCATAAGCACGAGTTCGTCTGCACACCGCGCACAAGCCAAACAAGCAAGCTATATCAAGGCGTCGTAGAGACGACAGAATATTCCTTCATCACATGTCCATATGCAGTACAGGGAGTATGATCCGATGACCAGCTCGCTGTGCGGTGTCAACTTCCTGGACCCGGCATTCCGCCGTAAGGACCTTCCAGGCGCAGGTACTACAAAGAGCACAGTATACCTTCAATCATTCTAGGCTTTGGCGAAATCCCAAACATAATAAGAGGCACGCCAAAAATGAATTTGGATGAGCAATCCACAAAAACTAAGAATTCGCAGCACGCAGACATGTTTCTTTGGACAAAGTTAAATACGCAATAACACCAGATTAAAAACTATATACAAGAAACATGCTACGTCTCTCTAA
The DNA here is from genome assembly GCA_003687565.2 of Craspedacusta sowerbii. Taxonomy (NCBI): domain Eukaryota; kingdom Metazoa; phylum Cnidaria; class Hydrozoa; order Limnomedusae; family Olindiidae; genus Craspedacusta; species Craspedacusta sowerbii. The sequence continues at coordinate 6,927 of QQSS02226995.1, read as the reverse complement.
GCCAGAAAGATGACCATACATTACATTGACATAAACCCATAGAAACTACACACATGACAAAACAGGATTTGTGTGAGCTTTTTAATTTTTTTTTTAATAGTTGAGAAGCGATTCAATCTTTTGAGTACAGTGTCAGTTGTGAAGTGCTGAAGACCAACGCTCATTGCTAGGCGCATCACATGCTGACAGCATTTCTACAATATTTGTTAATTCTTCAACGGACGACGCAGCCGAAAATCACCACGCATGAAGCACAGCAAACAAATCCAAGCTCAAATTTTCCCATAGACTATACAATTAAGTCGCAGACACAAGCTAATTCGGAGTGGCAAAACGCAATCTACTGCTAGTTCGCAGTCTAATGCCAGTAAATCGTTTCTGTTGGAACTGGGTTTACTACAGTTTTTAAGTCTGCAGCACGATAAAGATCTAAGTACAGATCTAAATAAAGATCTTAATAAAGATCTAAATAATATCTTGTTTACGGATGAATTTTCAATTATGCGTGCCTACTCGTATCGACACACTTTCAACACTAGATCCTCTAGGTCCTCCCCGTCGACAAAAAGCAAAGTAGTGCGTCAAGCCTACCTCAACAGGAACCAGCAACAACGACGGACGACCACCCAATAGGCTTCACTTAATTCAGCACTGAGTCTAGAAGGACTCCCGGGCAAACGAAAGTCCCCAGGGTTAATGCGCCAGACGGATTAACATACATCGTCTCGGGCAAGAATTGTAACCAATAAGAGCGGAACGCCTCTGGAGCGACAAACCCAGTGCATTGAACAGTCGGAGAGTGGACCCCTGGCGACGAATGGGTACACGAGACCGATGGAAAGGCTAACGTCTGGACAACATATTGGGTGTTGTCCCCGAGTATGTATGGCGCCGATAAGATACAGTAGCCGGAGATAGTGTTGATCAGATTAGGACAGAGCGAAACAAGCATTCAAGAAGCAGCCACGCTTGACCTGCAGTCTAAGAATACCCTCACAAAACAAGCTAATACTGCATATACTAGGCGATTCAGAGAAGGAACGGAGAACAGACGCACATACGCATAGCCTTAATCTCAACCACATGAAACACTAAATACGACGAATGATGCAAAACTTCGGTGGGATACAACTGGCCATTTAATAACGGCTGACGTTGGCACGAACAAGCATACCTGAATAATCATGAACGGTCCCGCGCTGACGATCTCTGGCGGCAATGTCGTCAATGGACACCGATCCACATTCAGAATGGAGAGAGCAGAACACAGCACCAGCTCGTACGGCAACGCATGCAAGCTGGTGTTATCGTTCAAGAACAAGTGCTCCAGTTTCTGCAGCGAGCCGATCTCAATCGGCAGGAAGGTAAGTTCGTTTTCAGCAACGCTCAGGTAGGTCAAGGATTGCAAATGCCTGATTGGAAGGATATTCACTTTAAGCAGCAATGAATAAGACATAATAAAAATCTCCTTTATCAAAAGCTTCCTACGAACCGAGTCTTCCAAGCATGTAGCGTCACCTGCGCAAAACTCAAACGAGAATTTCACGGAGAAAGGTTTTCGGAGCTTGACACTCGCTTCTGACAAGAAACAGCTGCTATCTAAAACTCCTTCTTCTAGTCAACCAATTTTCAAGGAATAGGACAGTGTTTGACGAAGGCAGAATATTCAAACCAATGCCACGGCACGAACTGACTATCAATTGACGATGACTATCAAATCGCTATTTACCCGATAGTTTTGGGTAGGGTCGTCAATTTATTTGACTGCAAGAGCAGCTTTTCCAAACTTTGGAGATACTCTATAAAATATGATAATTTCTTACAAAATTTTAAGTTGAAAATCCGCGCGTAAATTAGCTCATGCTCAATGGAAGAAATAAAAAAACGAAGAACAAAAAGAAACAAAACGAGGCGAGCACTGGTTCAATTAATATACATTGATGATATGTAATATCGATATTGATATTGATGATATGTAAAGACACGCTAGCGCTCATTACTTATATGCAAAATACAAAGCACTAACAACACACATCAAACGACTAAAACGAGAACAATAAGAAAAAAATAACTGAATTTATAACTAACGCAGTTCGTTCGGCATGGACTCAATTTGGTTCTCGTCCAAATCGAGGATTCGCAATTTGCGCAAGTTACCGATACATCGAGGAATTCTCTAAAAGAAGATTTTTGAACCACTTGAAAAAATTAGTCATCACACACACACACACACACACACACACACACACACACACACACACACACACACACTCGCTCTCTCTCTCTCTCTCTCTCACACACACACAAGCGCATACGCACACACACACAAACACAAGCGCATACGCACGCACACAAACATGCGTACACAAACCAACACACACATACATATACACGCGCACACATATGGATACACACACACACAAACAAACAAGCGCATACGCAAACACGTGTCTTGCATACTGTCCGTTGCAATTACCATGAATCCACATTTACCATTACTGTAAAACGACCAGCAACCGTGATTGATGGATGGACTGAACGCAAGATATATCCAACACGGATCAGCCATCCAAATGGCACGCACACGCGGGCCACGCACTCAAATCGTAAAATTAGACGAACGCAAAATGCCTGCTGCATTCGCCGAAGAAGAAAAATCTAACCGACAATCTAAACCCAATATTCTAAAACTTAGAACGAAAGAGAACAAAAATATCCTTGCAAACCTTAAGCTGATTATTGCTGAGTGTGAGTACCTCCAAGTTTACCAGCCACTTGATATCATCTACGAGATAAACACATCTCCACGATAAGCCCCGTGACTGCGCTACTACGAGACATAACATGAACATGGACTTCTCTCAAACATGGAATAATGTTACTTAGGCAAGACGCATTATGCATGTCGCGTGGAATACCAAAGAAATACACCAAGCCCTAAAACTAGAAACCGCAAAGCATAGAGCGCTTCCCAAAATTTCATTAGTTTCCACCCCAGCCAAATCCTGGCTCGCACAAGGATAACAATACCAAGATTTACTGAATATTCTCTTGCGCGTATCAACGCCAATGAAACATAAGGAGATGCTTTTCAGTCAGTGGATTCGCAAGCTTTAGCATTTCCACAGACCAGAAGTCCGTCCTTTTCATGAACAAGCCGAACAAGAGATGATGCAGAGACGAGATGATTCAAAGACTTTTCTACTTAAAGTAGACGCTTGCCTACGGGTTAGTCAATTCTTCTTCTTGCTTTTTAATTTATTATTAAACTGGCTTCAAGTTGAAACATTACAACAACAACAACAACAAAAATAGACAAATAATAAAGACAAATAAAGGTTGACATCAATAAAAGCAACCAAGAGCTGATTCGCCTCAACTTTGCTTAGCTAAAGTAAACAAAGATACCAATAACGTTTTGAATATGAGCAGGTAAATCCCCATGGCAAAGTCTCACACCACATACCAGTCGCCTATCTCACAAACACCAATATTCATGCGCATTGTAGAAACTGCCATGATGCCCGGACACAAGAAAGGCCTATCCCACGGACAGCAATATTCATGCGGATTGCAGAAGTTGTCATCGTTGTAGCCGTTTAAAACAAAACGATGAAGAAAGCGGAATACGTGCAACAAAAGTTGATCGGGAAGAGGGCAACTATGCAGGTGGAAGTACCAGGAGGAACTGGCAACAAAACTTTTATTGAAATGCGCATTTTCAGACCAAGCTACTGTGAAAACGGAGGAAAATAGCAAGGAAAGGTGAGGTCTGGTAAGGACGGCATGCAGCGGCCGGCTCGGCATATCATGAAAATCTGAATTTCGATTCAAATTTTAAAATGTTTGAAAACCCCAAACGTCTGCAAACAACAAATTTTAAACACATGCTAGGTCTGAACCACGACAACGATGATCATAAGAGGAACATAGGAAGATACCTGGAAGAACAGTCAACTGATTCGTCCCAAGATTCAACTCATCCAGATTGGTCCAGCTCCCAAAGTCTTAACAAAACCATCAAATGTTACAACCCAGAACTAACCGAAAACTAAATCAATCCATAAAAAAACATCAGAACATATCCTCAAACAATTAAAGAAAAAACATCAAATATTATAAGCACGAGCTCTCCCTTCACCACAAAAACGCACTAAATGAATGTATCAAAAAGGAACAACAACAACAACAACAATAACAAGTACATTGAAGCATGCGATAGTGCAAAAAGCATGAGATCTTCCCAACCGATGATTGATTAGAATAACAGTCGGACCAGATAGAGGTTATACGGCACTAGGGGCGAGACGATTGCAAACAACATAGAATGGCCCTAACCTAACCGAGCACTCTAAACTTCGCCACTTGTTGTTTGTCAAGCCTACAAATCCGATTCCAACTTGATTTCCAAAGCAGGTTTATCTAGCTAATTAACAAAAGCCCGGCTTACGAGGATGGGATATACGGTAAAATTCAGAGGCAAATTTGGGCAGAAACGTGCTGATTGATGAAGTTTCATCATACCCAAATATGCTCTTACCCAATGGCAGTGCAGTAATTAGATTATCACGTAGATTTATTTTCGTCTAAAGAAAAATAGAAAACATAAATAGAAACAACTTTCAGTACGTGATGCAACACATCAGCACGCCAATAATAGCCAACCAACTAGGAGAGCAGGCTATGTGACAATCTTGTTAGGCTACGCTGGTTGGCGAAGATCTAATCAGCAACTGTACAACTTCGCGTTTTGCAGCGAAGCTCTTCACGAAGAGTGTCTCCTGGTAACAGGGGACAGTGCTATGACAGTTTCACGATCGTTGGTGCATCGACAAGTCACCCAAGCCTCCCTTGTGGGCACGTAAAAAGCTCTTTAGCTCCTGAGAGGCTCACATAACATCCCACGACTTGCGTCATTTGCTGTCACCGGCGATCGATTGAACTGCGCATCCGGGAAAACTCCTGGCTCTTCACCAGCAACAACAACACTGACGCTAATTCTCAAATTTTGACCATCGTTAAAGGAGATAACTAACAAAATACGAAGTATAAGCCTTATCATTCATCATTCGATTCCTAGGATATGTTTCAAATCTGCTTGGATTAAATCATTTGAGCGATTGACACGTGTAGTGAAATACCTTGACATGCTAACTTAAAGAACTAGGAATTTTGGGGAAGAAAACACTTACATAAAAACTTTGAAATTTTAACACTGAGAGTGTGAAAATGTTATATGTACACACTAAGTCGGAAACGGCGACAACTTACAAGGTATTGCGCCTTCGAGAATGATCCGAATGGAATCTTGGCAATCTTATTGTGCTCCATACTGAGAGACTGAAACGCAAGAATTCCCAAAGCATTGAAGATAGAATCTCGACGAAATACCAATCAAAATATATTTACCAGCCCAGTCTTCCACAACAAAACTTACGATCAAGCAGCATCTTCATCATAATAATATCAATAGCATTCTAGAGAAAAAAAAACGATTGGAAAACGCAAGAATAGGAAAATTTTTTGCAAGGTTCCAGTTAACTAGCTTCCCAATTAGTCAGTGTAGCTGATTTTCTCAACAGAAATAATAATGATAATGATGATAATAATAATAATACTAGTAATGATAACAATAATAATTTTTTTTTTAACTTCATATATTTTTCAATTTTACCACGACACACTCTGTAGACCTCGGCATCACTCACTATTCTAGGCATAGTGCCTCGGATGATGCCATTGGACATCGCATTGTTTAGTCAAACTTTTACAGCCTGGCAGTCACGTACACGTCACCTCACAGGCTTTATCGACTCCGACAAGTCCGTGCGTAACTACTCCTGTAATTACGCCGCAGAGCGCTACTCATTTTAACGACCCCGAGGGGATACATGCCCGAGTCGAGAACGGCCGGACCGGGGTTTGAACCCTCGCCACTCGAAGGTCTCGCTTGGGAGACGATATATATATATATTGGAAAAGACGTCGAAGCAGTCTAAGTAACCTGATGCTGATGGCATACGATGCTTATCCATCACCGGCAAATCTGGTCCGATGGAATCTGGGCAGAGGAGCAAACTGCAAGTTATGCGGAATGTATGCTAGTTTACACCATATTCTCGTGGCTTCCCTGTGGTTCTGGCAAAGAGTTGGTACACCCGCAGGTACAACCGCGTTCTGGAGGTAGGGCTTTACAGCTGGCAAAAGTTCCGGCAAGAACAAAGCGCAAGATCAACTTTGTGGCTGCAGGATCGACGACCTATCAGAAAACAAGGGCATTGGATAGGGTTAACACACGTTGATGGGAAGTGCGAGTCGACAAGTCCTTGCCTGGACAAATTGCGATCTCAAAGCTAAGACCAAACTTGCTGCTGTTGGATGTAGGGAGTAAGCGAGCCTTGCTGGGAGAGTTGACTGTCCCTTGGGAGGAGAACATACATGATGCCACCGAACGAAAACTCGAAAAGTACGCGGAACTGCAGGTGGAAGTAAACTGCGCAGGATGGGAATCCGAACTTCTTCCATTTGAGATCGGCTGCCGAGGCTTTGTGTGTGCTTCAGCGCAGGTATTTTTGAGGAAAGCGGTCAAACAGTGTCGAATGAAATGGTAAAGGCAGCGGAGGAGGTGAGGGCTGGAATTATGCGGGCATGGAGACGGCATCATCTGGTAAGCGTGCATGAGGTAGCTTGAGTGGCTTACACCCAATACGTGACCACATGGACCTGGGCGCAGCAACGTATGGCTGTTGCGGACCCACCACTGTGAGAGATTCTGTGCTTAATGGTTTGAAATCTCCGTGACCAGCGGCGCACAGCTGATGACCCAGGTCCTTGGGTTGCATGGATTCTTACCATGTTCTCACTTTAACATATATATATATACATATATATATATATATATATATATATATATATATATATATATAT
>QQSS02226984.1:0-10460 GCA_003687565.2 Craspedacusta sowerbii | reverse complement strand
CAACAAGGATTTCTATGGTCTCATTTACTGGTACGTTCGTGAAAAGTGACGTGACATCGTACGACACAAGTATTTCATCTGGCCTCATCGCCTTTCCTGATAGTTCAGTCTCAACGAAGTCAAGTATGTCTCTTATCATTTGCTCATTTGAAGCCAGCGGTTTCAACAACTTGTCCAGCAACTCCGCCAACTTGAAGTTGTATGTTCCAGTTGCGGAAAGTATAGGTCGCATTGCTAGATCTTTCTTGTCGGTCTTCGGCAGGCCTCAAAGGTGTGCACGACGAGCACCTTTACTAGAAACAAGTTTTGCGACTGGTTTGGGCAAAATCTTTTTGACTGTCTCGTTGAGCTCTTTCTCACGTTCTAGTAGTGGGTGGTAGAATTTTGGTGGCCAGCCTCGTGTTTTAGGCCGTTCGTCGCTAACCCTTTCAAACTTTGCTGTATCCGACACTGAAGCCTCCCTGAGAAGCCTAATATAAGCATCCTTGTCCATGATGACAACACCCGATCCCTTGTCTGGCTCTGTAATAACGATATCTGCACGGTTTTGTAGCCTATTGATAGCACGAGTCAGAGCACGCGGAGGCTTGCTACCTCTATATTCAGCATAGGCGAGAGCCATGGACTTCATCGACGAAGACGCTAAAGGTCGCTTGTCATCTGTAAGTTGTTTATCCAAGTCGCAGTACCCACGTTCGAAAAACACGAAGAAAAAAACAAAAACACCAAGGCCAAAAACACCAAGCTAAGATATGCCGCCAGCTTTCTAGTGAGGGCATTGAAATCCCAACATGGCCAGTCAGCACTCCAGAAGGCTATCTACACAAGTGCAAGTACGGAAACACATTCAGGGCTTTGAATATCTGGCTGTGGTCGACAAGAATCAAGCACGAGAAATTAAGTTGACTGTGCTTAGGTTAAATGACGGGAAACCCTGTGGGGATCCATTGTATTGATTGTTGCGGACACAACCAACGCGAATGTCGGCATGAAATCAGCGGTTGTAGTTCGGTTACACCAAACGTTTGTCGAGAATGGTTACCCCTAACAAAAGCTCATCAGTTGCCAGCACCATGTACTGGATCGCATTCTTTGCTTCGTCGTGGACGATGAGCACCACGGCTCAACAAAATCACCAAACATCGAGTATTTTTTTGTTCAAGATTTGAAATGCCATTATGACAAATTGAAAGCGGCCTTCAGCAACGGTAGTATTGAGGTTATGGAAACAGGAGGCTGGAGAGACGACATGAAGTTTCTCTACCACCTAACTCGAGTTTTCCGTCACTACACTGAAAGGAGTGAGTTTCCTTTTGTGAAGTTCCAACAGATGCCAAACATCAGCAATGCGCGCTGGCACTCGTGCTATTCTTCCCCTTCTTGCGATTAAATTGAGGCATGAAACCCGCGACAGCCTTCACAAAGTCATAACATTCATGGGCTGACCATTGGTTTAAAATCATTTAGTGCGAGAGGCTTTTTATCGAATCGTGTTTAAAATAAGATTTTATGTAATCTCGAATGAATGTTCATCAAGCTTAAAAGCAGGGAATCGGTTTTGTAAAAAGTCATCACCCTATTGTACATAGATCCTATACTTGTTCACCAATAAACCCAAAACAGAAAAGAAACCAAAAGGGGAGCCAGCAGAGCAAGACTTAATCCTACCAGCACTAAACTTGACGACAGAAAGTAAAAGAAATAGACTTGTAAAAGCAAGTAATCCAAAGTTATAGCTGGCTGCCGAACATGTATAACTTGCCGCTGAGGTGAGGTGCTGGTCATCTGAATGGCATCAAAGACCACACCAAAACATATTTAAATCAGAAAAGGCTATCGAAAACTTAAATCGCAATAGAAAGAGCGACGAAAAATCACAGTGATAGTGCTCAAGCAGCAATAGAGAGCCACGCAGGTTGATCCATGTGCAGGTGTTGGCCAGGGCCCCCTAACGCACTTAAGGCAGGAAATCAAGGAAACTCGTTCCGCTAACATAGCAGACGAAACTATTTAAGATCAAACCCCACAAAACCAGGGACAGGCGAATATATCCTATGATGTTATTCGATGAAGTCATATTTTGGAAACTATATATTATGAATCAGCCCAAAAGGTCCCAGGTCTTGAAACGCCAAAGCAACACAAGCCCTCGGCTAGGTGGATACCTTAAGTGAGGGAAATACGAGCACTGGCAAGGTTGCATCTCCTTATCAAGGTTCAAAACGAATAACACTAGACGAAGTAACTCATTCATAGCAACATACACACAGAGAAACACACACACACACACACACACAGAAACACACACACACACACACACACCCACACACACACCAAAATATATATATATATATATATATATATATATATATATATATATATATATACCGTTAAAGGATTCAAAACGACCAAGGAAACCATGAGGAAAAAAGTTAACTTCGTGGACTAAAAGCAGCGGTGGAAGAAGGAGCGGGGTAGTTCAATCCACAATATTATTCGACAGTCAAATATGACGTTGGCCGAATGCTCATAACCAGGAGTGGAAAAAAGAAAACCCACAAAAAAACTGATAGAAAAAAACTTTTCATAAGAAAAACACTTGATGAGCCATAGCAGCATCTCGAATATCAATACTATTATGTCGGGAAACGACAGAAAAATAGAAAAGAATAAATGATGAACTGCGACTTTCAGAGGCAAAACACACTAGAACGAACAGTCACCCGAATACCAATAAGCATCTCACCCAGAAAAATACTTGTCAGGTTTAGCAGCCACTCAACTCAAAGAGATCAGCAGATTTAGCAGAAATTTCACTTAATTATCGAAACCAAGTGAGGCCTTACAAGCGCATCCGGGAAGAGAGGAGGAGTACGTTCTCGGATAACGGAATACGGTAAACTGCAACGCACCATTATCGAAGTTGAAGGCACGATATCCTTGCAAAGCAGATCAAACTTATTTCGAAAGTTAAACCTCCCACGCTGGCCTACAATATAAGTCACATCTTGAGATGCTTTTCAAACAACCGACGATATTTATGCTTTCTCACATAATCCAACTTTTCAAGAGAGAAAGATCACTATTCACAAAGAGAATTACTGACACAACCAGCTTTAATGCTAACAAAGGCAGAAATGCTAACCCCAACTAAGAAGCCTTCCAACCATCCAGGAAAGAAAACATGACAAACGCAACCCATTACATCAAAGCTTATTCATCAAAATAAAGAACAAAACACCGCCGCAAGTAGCACGAAGGAATATTGCAAAGGATGACTCTAGGGCAAACTAAACTTGTCATCGCTCATCCAAGCGTCACTGTCACAAGCTTCAGACTTGATGGATCCCGTTCCAGACTCATGTTTTTTCATGTGCTTCTGCAAATGAACGCGCTGATTAAATCCCTGACCGCACACGTCACAATTGAATGGTTTTATATCGGAATGCGTGACCCAGTGCGTCTTCCATTTGCTTCGCTGCTTGTACTGCATTTCCTTGCTGCAGATCTTGCATAAGAAAACCAAGCGAACAATTTCATGGGAGAAGTTTTCCACAAGGCTTTGGATATCCGTACTTTTCATAGCACCCGCATTCAACTTGTTCGGCTGAAAGAGACGCCAACGCCGGACAAGTTGACAAGTAGCAACGCTAATCACAATCAGGCTTCACTATCAGCCAAAACGAACTGTTAACTAACATGCAATAAACAACAACTCACTATGCAACAAATACTTACACGTAACAACAAAAAATTGCTACAGAGCAATGAAGAAGACTTCATACGTACGACTTCAATAACAAAGCATTGATAAGCAAACACCTCATTACTGATCTGCAGCACTGGCCTTCTATTTCTACAGCTGGAAGGCCACGAGAGCAGCTTCAACCCAACCACGCACATAAGCTCCAACTCTACCCACGATACGCTCCTCTAAGTTTGAAGGGGATAAAGACGCTTCAATAAACAAGGCAATATGTCAAAATGTGTAAACGTTTGGATTGGATGTACATTAGAATGATGACTTTTTGACTTTTTTCTCAAAAATCATTTCCTGTAGCACCAATGGATGAACTCTAACCTATTATTGACTAAAATGATGTTTATTCCATCAAGATGTCGAAAAAGGCCACGCACAAGCGTGCTTGAAGTTCTCGTGTTATGCATGTCATGCCTGTAATGATTTTCTCCGCTGCTGAGAAACTTCTGAAAAAGCAAGGAAATTATTATATTAAAATGGCTAGCCTTACTAACGTTTCGTCCCGGCCATAGGACTCGTCAGAGACCTTTGGTTGGAGTCTTAACTGATCAAGCAACTGCTTAGAGTCCCATTAAGTTCTCGAAACCCCTGGAGACCTCGAATGCAAAGCCTCACGAAAACATAAGCTCTCAAGTGAAAAAATGCACGAGATCGTCAGTTTAATTATTATATTGCCGCGATAAAACCAAAGCCCCTGCTGATTAAAACCGCTGCCCATGCTTCTATCCTCCCGATTACAAATTCTTGTGATAATTGTTTGTCTTTCAATTCACAGTGTCCCATCCTCCACAGTTGACACGCATCTTTATGCGTTGCGAGGGTGGGACGTAAGCCTGGCTAATTACGTTTGGAATTTAAAAGAGGGCAAACAATTCTATGTTGAAGCAGACATCCAGAGCACGCAGTATGTATAAACGTGACAAGCCAGACGTCAGTTACGTCTGTTGGTTGAGTATGAGATCTTGAAGGGAAAATTTAGTAGAAGTTATCAGGTCGTTCAACAAGTGCTCTTCTAACACAACGAAGAACACGGAAATCTAGACAAAGAACTTAGTCTAGGTTCAAGCGTCATCAAGAGGCAAGGTGGGGATTAATGAAGCATCCTTGAGTGAACGTAGTCGCATGACCCAGAAAAACACGTCCTTTGATGCCTCAAATTTATTGAGTCCGGAGCGATGATCGGTCTAATTGGCGAGGAGCCTAAAGCTCTATGGAGCAAAACATCGAACTTTGCGCATTTATCTGACCAGGCCAAAACTAGAAGCACTTCTGAAAGGCTATGCCCACTGCAGGAAAAAAAAAATGAACTGATGAACTGAAAATGAAAAAATGAACTGGCTTAATGAACTGTTTGACATTAGGAGGATGAGCTGACAAGCTAAAAGCTGTCGTCCCACAAAGCAGCCAAGATATGCCGCCAGCTTTCCAGTGAGGGCATTGAAATCCCAACATCATGCCAGTCAGCACTCCACAAGGCTATCTACAGAAGTGTTGCTGGGTTGAAAAGACACTTGTGTGAAGTGGAGCTTTCCTTCGTCGTGGACGATGAGCACCACGGCTCAACAAAATCACCAAACAGCGAGTATTTTTTTTTTGTTCAAGATTTGAAATGTCATTATGGCAAATTGAAAGCGCCTTCAGCAAAGGTAGTATTGAGGTTATGGAAACAGGAGGCCGGAGAGACGACATCAAGTTTCTCTACCACCTCACTCGAGCGTTCCGTCACTACACTGAAAGGAGTGAGTTTCCTTTTGTGAAGTTCCAACAGATGCCAAACATCAGCAATGCGCGCTGGCACTCGTGCTATTCTACCCCTTCTTCCGATTAAATTGATGCATGAAACCCGCAACAGCCTTCACAAAGTAATCGCATTCATGGGCTGACCATTGGTTTGAAATCATTAAGTGTGTGAGGTTTTTTATCAAATCGTGTTGAAAATAAGATTTTACGTAATCTCTAACCGAAGTTCATCAAACTAAAAAGCAAGGAATCGGTTTTGTAAAAAGTCACCACCCCAATGTACATAGATCCTACACTTGTACACCATAAAACCCAAACAAAACAGAAACCAAAGGGGGAGTTGGAGAGCAAGACGTAATCCTACCAGCACTAAATTTGACGACAGAAACTAACAGAAATAGACTTTCAAACACAAGTATAGGTGGTAACAAAGTTATAGCTGGCTGCAGAACATGTATAAGTTGCCGCTGAGGTGAGGTGCTGGTCATCTGAATGGCATCAAAAACCACAGCAAAACATATTTAAATCAGAAAAGGCTATCGAAAACTTAAATCGCAATAGAATGAGCGACCAAAAATCACAGTGACAGTGGTCAAGCAGCGACAGAGAGCCACGCAGATTGATCCATGTGCAGGTGTTGGCCAGGGCCTACTAACGCACTTGAAGGCAAGAAATCAAGGAAGCTCGTTACAGTAACATAGCAGACGAAACTACTTTAGATCAAACGCCACAAAACCAGGGGCAGGCGAATATATCCTATGATGTTATTTGATGAAGTCATACTTCGTAAACTATACATTATGAATCAACCCAAAAAGTTGCCAGGTCTTGAAACGCTTAAACAACACAAGTCCTCCGCAAAGTGGATACTTTAGGTGAGGGAATTACGAGCACTTGCAAAGTTGCACTTCCTTAGACGCAGTAACTCATTTATAGCAACACACATACACACACATATGTATATATATATATATACATATATATATATATATATATATATGTATATATACATATAGTAGGAAAAGTTGAAGGACTCAAAATGACCAAGGAAACCACGAGGGAAAAACTGACTTCGTGGACTAGATTCAAAGCCTAAAACATTAGAAGATACATTCCATGATACAAACCAAGCAACATACCACTCTACATCAACACTCAAACGACATACATACCGAGAGCAATTAGCATGCACAATAAGAAGCGAAAGTCAATTAAATCGAAGACCACCAAAATGCTCTAAAAGCAGCGGTAGAACAAGGGGCGGGGTAGTTCAACCCACCCTATTATTCGACAGTCAAATATGACGTTGGCCGAATGCTAATTAACAGCAGTGGAAAAAAGAAGACCCCCAAAAAAAATATATAGTAGGAACAAACTTTCAACAAAAGAAAAACACTTTATGAGCCATAGCAGCATCTCAAATAGGAAGACTACTATCTCAGGAAACGAGAGAAAAACAGAAAAGAAAAAATGATGAAAAGCGACTTCTTAGAGGCATAACACACTAGAAAGAACAGTCACCCAAATCCCAATAAGCATCTCACCCAGGAAATTACTTGCCAGCTTTAGCAGCCACTCAACTCAAAGAGATCAGCAGAGTTAACACAAATTTCACTTAATTTTCGAAACCAAGTGCCGCTCCGAAAGCACATCCGGAAAGTCAGAAGAAGTACCTTCTCGGGTAACGGAATACGGAAAACTGTTACGCAAAATTATCGAAGTTGAAGGCACGATATCCTTGCAAAGCAGATCAAACTTATTTCGAAAGTTAAATCTCCCACGCTAGTCTACAAAATACGTAACAGTTTCAGATGCTTCTCAAACAACCGACGATATTTAAGCTTTCTCACATAATCCAACTTTTCAAGAGAGCAAGATCACTATTCACAAAGAGAATTACTGACACAGCCAGCTTTAATGCTAACACAGGCAGAAGTGTAAACCCCAACTAAGAAGCCTTCCAACCATCCAAGAAAGTAAACATGACAAACACAACACATTACATCAAAGATTATTCATCAAAATAAAGAACAAAACATCGCTACAAGTAGCACGAAGGAATATTGCCAAGGACGACTCTAGGGCAAACTAAACTTGTCATCGCTCATCTAAGCGTCACTGTCACAAGACTCAGACTTTACGGATCCCTTTCCAGACTCGTGCTTTTTCATGTGATTCTGCAGCTGGATTCGTTGATTAAATCCTTGACCGCACACGTCACAGTTAAATGGTCGCACATCTGAATGCGTGACCCAGTGTTTCTTCCAGTTGCTTCGATGTTTGTACTGCATTTCCTTGCTGCAGATCTTGCATATGAAAACCAAGCGAACAATTTCATGAGAGAAGTTTTCCACAAGGCTTTGGATATCGGTACTTTTCATAGCGCCCGCATTCAACGTGTTCGGCTGAAAGAGACGCCAACGCCGGGCATGTTGACAAGTTGCAAAGCTACTCCACCACGAGCCTAAACCCCCCTTATAAACAACTCACCATGAGCGCCGTCTCAACCTACGACAATCAAACACTTGCGAGGAAAAAACAAATTACAGAGCAATGAAAACGAATGTATTGCCACTACAAGAGTAACGAGGCATTGATAAGCAAACACTTTATTACTGATCTGCATCACCGGCCATCGATCTCTAGAGCTAGAAGGCCACGAAAACAGCTTCAAGCCAACCACACACATTAGCTCCGCCTGCACCCACAATACATTCTCTAAGCTTGAAGGGCATAAAGACGCCTGAATAATCAAGGCAATCAGTCAAGATGTGTAAACTTTTGGAGCAGATCCACATAGATCCTATACTTGTTCACCATTAAACCCACACAGAAACTCAAAGTGGGACATGCAGAGCAAGACTTAATCCTGCCAGCACCAAAATTTGACGACAGAAAGTAAAACAAATACACTTCCAAACACAAACCTAGGTGGTAACAAAGTTATAGCTGGCTGCAGAACATGTATAAGTTGCCGCTGAGGTAACAATCTATATTTAAAAAAAACAACAACAAAGAATCAAACCACTAACTTAGCAACACGCAGATAAGCCCGGGCTGATATCATGCACACGCCAAACGGATCAACTAAAGAAGTCAGAGTTAAAATAAATCAAAGACCACAAAAATGCTCTAAAGCAGCGGTAGAACAAGGGGCGGGGTAGTTCAACCCACCCTATTATTCCGCAGTTAAATATGACATCGACCGAATGCTAATTAACAGGAGTGCAAAAAAGGCCCCCCCCCAAAAAAAAAAACACTTTATCAGCCAAAGCAGCATCTCAAATCGGAAGACAAGTATCTCTGGAAACGAGAGAAAAACTGACAAGGAAAATAATAATAATGAAAAGCGATTAGCTAGAGGCAAAACAAACTAGAACGAACAGTCACCCGAGTCCAGAAAAGCGTCTCACCCAGAAAATTACTTGCTCAGCTTTAGCAGCCACCCAACTCAAAGAAAACGGAAGAGTTAGCCGATTTTTTACTTAATCATCGAAACCAAGTGCGGCTTCGAAAGCACATCCGGAAAGTCAGAAGAAGTACCTTCTCGGGTATACGGAAAATTGTTACCCACCATTATCGAACTTGAAGGCAAGATATCCTTGCAAAGCAGATCAAGCGAGCGAGCTTTATCGTGAAACTTAAATCTCCCAAGCTACCCTACACAATACGTCTTATTTAAGCTTTTCAACATAATCCCATTTGAAAAGAAAATAAGATCATCATTAACAAAGAAAACTACTAACACAACCTGCAACGCTTACATAGGCAGAAGTGCAAACCCCAACTATGAGGCCATCCAACCATCCACATACCAAACATAATAAACGGCATCAAAGCTTGTTTATTAACATTACGAATAAAACATGGCACAAGTAACGCGTTGGAAACTTGCCAAGGAAGCACTCTATGACAGAGTAACCATGTGATCACTCATCCAAGCGTCACTGTCACAAGACTCAGACTTGACGGATCCCTTTCCAGACTCATGTTTTTTCATGTGATTCTGCAGCTGGATTCGCTGATTAAATCCTTGACCGCACAATTCACAATTAAATGGCCGCACATCGGAATGTGTGACCCAGTGTGTCTTCCAATTTCCTCGCTGCTTGTACTGCATTTCTTTGCTGCAGATCTTGCATAAGAAAACCAAGCGAACAATTTCATGGGAGAAGTTTTCCACAAGGCTTTGGATATCCGTACTTTTCATAGCGCCCGCATTCAACTTGTTCGGCTGAAAGAGACGCCAACGCCGGGCATGTTGACAAGTTGCAAAGCTACTTCACGACGAGCCTAAACCCTCTGACAAATCTCACCATGAGTACCAACTCAACCTACTGACACCTAAGAAACAAGCTACAGAGTGTATTGGCATTACTGGACTAAAGCAGCATTCGTAACACCTCATTATTGATCTGCAGCACCAGCCTTCGATTTCTACAGCTGGAATGCCACGAGAGCAGCTTCAACCCGACCACACACATTAGCTCCAACTCTACCCACGATAAGCCTCGAAGTTGAAAGGCTATAAATACGCTTGAATAATCAAGGAAATCAGTCCAAATTCCTAAACCTTAGCACACTGTATAACTTCTCAACCAGGCGCAGGCAATTTGAAGGGCTTTCGATGAAAGCACGAAAACAATTTAAATAAGACAACGTAATCGAAACTTCCGATTGCAACAATTTTACACACAGAAAAGCTACAGTGGCACAGGAGACGCACAGGGCTATGACAGTTGACAATTGCACTTGCACCCAGGGCAGCCAGGGTCTAATGGTGCGCTCGCTGTAAGGACGTAAACCAATTTCTTTAGAACAAACTAGATCGTCAAGATATGGGCGGAAACACGCAAAAAAACAATTCCAAACAAAAAAAAAGCATTCATTAAAATACCGGCGAAAATCGAACGCATTTGGCAATATCATGCTTCAGAATATATATATATATATATATATA
>QQSS02226973.1:0-10461 GCA_003687565.2 Craspedacusta sowerbii | reverse complement strand
GGAGTTAGCCAGAGCGATTATACGATTTTCCAAGACGGAGTCAAAAGGCAGTCATGACCTCTACAGACTGTTTCGTGGTTACGCACTCTTCAAAAGGTCTAAATCTTAATCTCTCAACAGATGAATTTAAGGTCCACACAAGGTCAACCACCCGAACGCATATAAAGTATGCCATGGATAATAGGAGGAGAATTGAATTAATCAAAAAGCAACATTCGCTGACAGGGACAAAGCGAAAACTTCGAAAACGCTCTGGCTTCTCGTGAGCTTCTGAATCCGAAGTTGCACTCATTCGACAAGTTGCTAGGCATAGGTTGGACCACGTTTGGTGAAGAGCGCATGACATTCAAAACAAAAGATTTGAGTCACTATGCGTCTTGGCTGGAAGTTGCACCACCGACCATTCGTTTACAAATTATGGTTTGCATACGCTGACAAACTAAATAGGCGCAACATTTAGTGATATAATTAATGAAGAAATTAGGACCCTCGATGGATGAATCTTCAAGGCAAAGAATAAAGTTAATAATTTTCTTGATGTGTCGGTCCTTTGTTGGACCATCTTCAAACTAAACAAACAAGAATACCAAATAAAAAAAAAAACAAAAAAAAAACAGAAAAACAAAAACAAGCAGAGCACACATCGCCGGAGTGACATCTTCGAAGTCAAACTAAAACAGCTTGAACATAATCGAGTCTGACTGTCCGTTAGGGGAGTTGGCGAATTTATGGTGCGCGATCATCAAACTCTCAATTAAAATGCACTCCCATTTGGAGCGACACCTGCCCAAGGTGGTGAAGCAGGTGTGAACAGCGAAATCTATCAGCGATTGACGAGTAGCCGAATGTTGACCAATTGAGTTAGACCGTTGCTTGTGTTTCTCGATGCGTTGGTGCATGTGGCGGGTTGTCATGGCGATATAGCCAGCGTCGCATTGGCCACATCGAAACTTATGAACAACGCATTGTTGACTCACAATCTTTGGCTTCGCTCCCTCTTGGTCTAAAAGTTTCGCCAATTTTTCTGCTGGTAAATGTTGGCTGAATGTGTACCCGTATTTTACATGCTAGATAATTCAGGAAACTACTGGGGAAAGACAGTGTGTCATACCAATAAAAGGCTATTTGTAATGAGCTCCTTAAAACGACGCTCTGCTGGATATTTTAGCCCATCACTTGATTCAACACTGATCTATCGCACATAGATCAGCTGAGTATGATATTAAGATATTTATTTCTAGTGGACGGGAAGCCAGAAAGTTTATTACGTTCTAGGGTCAGAAAGCTACACAGACGGGCAAATATTTCTAAAGGTACTGCATTATTCACTTGAGGCGTGCAATCTTGATTTCTCGGAGTGCCTTGGACAGTCCTATGATAAGTGCTGCTAACCTGTCTGGCTGTTATCAACGGATGCAGCAAAAAATTCTGGAGGAAAATAGGTTTCCTGTTTTTCTTCTTTGTCTTAGGCAATCCCTTAATCTTATTGGGAGGACATGCTGTTGAATTTGATCCAATAACAGTAAATCGCTTTTCCATTGTCCAGCCGATTAGGATTTTTTTTTTTGTCGCGCTCGGCGCATCGATGGGGAATGTCTTTTGAAAAAATGAGTGTGACGAAGTGGTATATTCTCTATTTAAAAAAAAACTAGATATGAAGCACTATGGAAATCAAGAAGCGCCGTAATAAAACCCTATCTGCGTATGGCGGACGCTCCAGATGAATTTGCTGCAGATCAAAGTTAAAATGGGAAGACCAAATTAGAAGCAGCAAGTTTTGCGATTCGGAGTGAAGAGCTCAAGTTTGTTTCATGCTGATAATGACGGACGAAATTTGAAAGCTTTCCGGCTGCGCAAGTATGAGATGGCAAGTTCAGAAAAATAACCAAATGATTGCTTGGCAGAAAAAGTCTAATATAATGGCAGGGATCATCTTTCATGACAACATATAACGGCAATCTCACAACAAAAAAACAAAAGATGGCTTGGCTAAAGAAGTCAATCATTTTTGCGTTAGGATAACTAACCCAGTATTTCATGCTCTTCAAACTAAACTCCAGAGAACTGCAGAAGTGTGCAAGAAGGTGGCAAATAAATTTACATTTTTGAGATATTTGGATTTGTCTGTGAAGAATGTGTACAATATTGAAAGAAACTTGTCGACGAAAATCGTGAGGATCTTTGATATGACTCCTTTTAGAGAACTTTCGGATGTAGGGTGAATGACACTAGGGCTCCCGAAATTGTTTGGGTCTAGGGCTCTAACTGGTCATAAACCTGCCCTGGGGAGGGCCCTTACGATAACACCCACGTTCATCAACTGATTCTAACTTTTCTGTTTAGCTTGCATCTTCTTTTCCCAATCATTCACTAGATTTCTTTGCCTTCGTGCTACTCTTGCTACTTTTTTCTGTTCCCGTCCAATATAATTGGCCTTTAATTAATTGTTAAGTTCTCCCATGCGTCCTGCGTTTTTGCAAGAGTTGAACCTCAGAACCATTGGTTTGTTTCCGCCTATTGCTTATAAATATCCTTAGGATTTCTCCTCTTGTAAATTGGTCTGGACAATCGCTTTTCGAAATTGAAACGAGCTTTCTTTTCTTCTCAATACTCCTATTTTGTCAATCTACCGAATATGCTTTTGCTGGAATACCTTAGGTATGTCGTATGAATCCTGCACATTCTCACAGCGGAGGGCTAAAGTATAAGTGACTATCGGCTATCATTGAAAGTAATTTTTTTACCCGTATCGATCAGAGTTGTATTTCTTATAAGTTCACCTGGTTATCTATCTTCACTCAAGTCGCCATCGAAAGGCTATTTATCACTTAATTCGAATTGGTTGTTGACGAGTGCATCGAATAAGGTATCGCTACAAGGTTTCGTTCACCCCAAATTCGACATTGTGGGCTCACTAGTCATATGCTTGACAAATAAAACGGCGGAACTGCCATGTGTCGGACTTTGTTAAGTCTATAACTGAAAGTATCTATATTCGACAGTGCTGAGATAAGCTCGGCTAAGCAGAGGAAAGGACCGCCAGGTTTAAAGCAAGAGATAATCGGTCTTAAATTTTCTCCACAATTAAGGAGGTGATAAAACTATCATCAAGTACCTTTTATTTATACCCTCCTGAAATTGACACACAAAATGTTCTAATATAACAATGTAAAGATTTTTTACAAAATTATGTATTTGTTTTCTCTTGCATGTACCCATTACGTGCATAGTACACAAGGGCAGTACGTGTATTAGAGGTTAAAGCTGTCCTTCCACACATAGACATCCTAATATCATCAAATACCTTTTATGTTTCCTCTCATCTTGGAAACACAAAATTTCTGCAAAGTAAGAATATGATGATTTTCTACCTGATAAGCAACTTTTCCGAACTCCAGTGAACGTCATTAAAAGTGCTCCGGGTGTAACATTGGTTCCTTGCATAGAAAACGCAAAAGTACTGCTGAAGTATTTGCGGTAGAAAAATTTTGCAACTCGTGTTGCTATAAAGTCTACCTATAAGGACACTGATTGCAATTCAGTAGATGAATACTGAAATCGCTCAAGAGGGTAATGAATTTTTTTCTTTGCTGTGTACATCCACTGTTTTCAACAAACGCAAAACATAAGTCATCGACAATAATATCATGGCGCTTGTAAATGCAACCGGAAATGATGTTTTGCCTTGACTTCTTCTCATTTTTAATAAACATTGATTCGACTTTGTTTTCGGATTGAAGTCCAAGTCATGTCACACTTTCGTTTACTAATGAACGGAGCTGTGGGCGTAGAAACATACCCCTCCACTTTCCTTTGACATGACACTGGTTCTGCTAATATCAATCTTGAAGGGCAAAAATACAGATACCAAATTCCTTTCTGAAATGAATCCATCATTAAAGCAAGAACGTTTCAATTCTACAAAAGATACTGTATCTTGATTATATTGCTTTTAAGAAACATCAAGATACTTCCCTTCAGCGATTTCTCACTATATAGTGAGAATACAGCACAATAACAGCACTAATATCAATTAAACTTGGGATGGTATGAAGTCGATCATCCAATTATCTAAAAGGCATAATAGCGTTACTCCAGACCCAGTTGAAGATATTGGGTCTATTGCATCTAATCCTAAGGATTCAGCCAGCGCTTTTAACAAGTACTTCTCATCGATTGGCAAACCTCTTGATAGCAAGATTTCCATATTCATTACTTTAAATTTCATTTTAAAAGTGCATCCACCCAAACTATGTTTCTTTCCAATACAACTGAAGCAGAATTGAAAAACATCATCGTGTCGCTCTAGCTAATGGTCCCCACAGTATACTCTCTCCTTAAAGTAGCCAGCCGTTGGTTCTCAAACATCCTTAACCAGCTATTTGCGAAGTCTCATTTTCTAGTATGTTAAATATTAGCTGAATTAATTCCGGCTCATAAATCTGGACCCACCGACTCTTGCTCGAACTGCCGTCTCCCCTCACTATTCTTTGTTCTCCGACCTCAAAGAGATCTTCGCAAAATACTGTAACAAAAAGCTTGAACACTACACCGTTAGGGGTGGCTTAAATAACTGGCTCTCTTCTTTTCTCTCTGACCGCAAGAGCATGCTACAATTGATTTTGAAAGTTCTCTGGTCCTAAATATGGAATTCGGGATCCCACAAGGCTCAGTGCTTGGATCATGGCTCTTCTTGGTCTTTATTAACGATCAGCTTGACTTTCTTACGAATTCGCTCGCGCACTATTTCGCCGTCGACACAAGCAGCTTGCTCAGTCTTCCTTCATTAAAATTCATGCGGACATCTTTATGTGATGATCTGGCAAATTCTTTTGACTGGCTATGCGCAAACCGTCTCTCGTTAAATTCCAAGAAAACAGAGCTCGTTCTATTTAAGCCTCCTAGCAGAACGACCAACCTGAGGCTTACAATTAAAATCGGTGGTACAAAAGTATTTCCTTCAAATAACGTGCAGCATTTGGCAGTAATGTTAGATGCGTCGCTGACGTGCAGATCACAGATTGCTGAACTCTCCAAGAGTGCTAGTGCAAGTTGCTATCCTTACAAATGGGAGACACTATGTCCCGTTCATCACACTTAAAGGCTTTTATTTCTCACTATTCTAATGTTATTTATGTCATTGATGTCTTGTGTGGGGCCTTGCGAACAAAACAGACTTAAAAAGGTTTTATGGCATACAAAAACGAGCGATAAGTGTTAATCCTTTTTCCGATTTCCATGAATCTTCATCCCTCTTATTTGCGAAAGCACAAATACTAAAACAAGATGCACATACTTATGCATGATTTAAAAGATGGCAAACTACCTGCGTCCCTGAACTCACTTTTCTCAGTGAAAGTGTTTCACAAGAGAACTAAAAAAAGTTTTAAATGGAAAGCTATGCAAAATCCGCACTGGCAAATGCGGTGAGCGATCATTGAGATTTGCAGGTCCAACTATCCTTAATCAAATCATCGATTACGAATAAAAGGTAAATGCCAGTAGGATACAGTTCCAACGGCAACTTCATGGTCTGTTTATTGCTACATGTTAGCTAGGCGTATTTTTGTTTTAGGTCATAAGGCCTATCTAGTAGCTATAATTTACAATGAAAAATTAGCTTCTGCTTGACCCACGATTAGCAAGTATTTACAAAACTATTTGAAGTGATATTGCAATATTTTGAGTGCGTAGCTGATAGGCAACTAAACATATTCCATACGAAGTATGAGCTTCACTACCGATTAGCTTATGCTATGAAGAAGCCTCCTTCCAATTCAGACAGTTTGTAAATCTGTTCATTATATTTATTTTTTTTTTGGAGTTTATATTGGGTTAAAATAAATTCCTGCTCTTGTTCTTCCTCTTGTTTTCCAACATTCCAGCACAAGTATGGTCGAGGTTCTTGCCTGCTCGGTAAGCTCTGCTGTTTTTGTAAATATATACATTCCAATGCTCTGTCTACTGGTCTCCCTGCACTTGCCACGAGTTCGCCTTTCTAAGGCGGAAGGCTGCTCAAGGTAGAAAGTGAAACACCAGATGGCGACGCAAATATCCGTTTGCATTGAAATACTGATAGCAATTTTCCTGTAAATTTACGCTCATTAATAAATTAGTCCCCTAGCCGATGGTGCGGTTAACTCCATATCACTAAATTTTGAAGAAGGAAAAAAGAAAAGGAGATTGTTTAGAAATCTCTGAAAATAAACAAGTTTACAATTGCAGCATCAGCGCACGGATACTAACTACTTGTTGAACACACTGCACAAAGCACTTAACAGATTGTAGAGAAATGCTGTCGGGCTTTCCTGTCAGCATTTTATCTTTGCCGCTGGAAAAGCAGAAACGATTTTTGTCAAAAACGTCACTATAGAGATATCACCCACTCGCAAGTTTTCGCACACACACAGACACATACGGCCTGTCTAAAGGATTGATCATCTCAACTTCCAACTACAAAGTCTAGGTGGACAACCGGTGCCTAATGCAGAACAAGCAAGACAAACGAGCGCAGTTTAAAAAACTATTGCACATGGCATCTACCGAAACAAATTTTCTCTTCAACAATGAAATGTACGACCAAATACATGGGGTTGCTTGGGCTCGCCCTTAGCTCCAGTACTTGCTAATATGTTTATGAGAAATTTTGAAGAAAGAGCCCTCAGTATCTATCAGAAGGACAAACCTAGATATTACCGTAGGTATGTAGATGACTGCTTTTTTAATATTTGATAGTGAGTCCCATATTCAACCCGTTCTGGATTTCCTAAATTGCCTCCACCTGAATATTAAGTTTACAAAGGAAGTTGAAACGGGAGGTAAGTAAGGAATTTTCTATTTTCTTGACGTTAAAATTGAAAAGACATCGGATCATTTCCTTACCAGTACATATTATAAACGAACCCACACTGGCTCTTATATGCACTGGCACAGTTATACCCCAAGGAAGTATAAAGTCATCTTACTAAAGACTCTATTACATCGTGCATGGAACACTTGTTCATCTTTGGATCGGTTTTAGAATGATAGTGAGGTTATAAAACGTAATCTATTAAAAACGATTTTCTGAACGTCTAGTTAATGCGGTGATTAATAATTTTGTGAACGACTCGACGCGTAATGACCGACAGAGTGAGGTTGAAAAGGTTACTACTGTTCCCAAAAAGGAAATTTTTCTAGACTCTTATGGGTCTGTCTCTGAAAGTTGTGGTGACGTCGTAAAAAAGTTAATCCAGAGAGCTTATAGTCCAGTAAGAGTTCAAGTAGTTTCTCGGACCACGTTCCGTATTGGTGATTTGTTTACTGTCAAAGACTTTATACCTAATAGGTTGCTATCTAACGTGGTGTACAGAGTACACTGCGCAGACTGTACGGAATTTTACGTGGGGAGAACCAAAATCGGGCAAACGATTCGATGAGCACAGGGATTTTAAAAAACCAAAATGATTGAATGCAATCAAAATTGTCACTTTGAAAACGTCGAAGTGCTTTCCCGTGCTAGGTGCGATTTAGAACCTTTGATTGAGGAGCGGCTTGACTATTAAGCAGTTAAAATCAGGCCTTAATAAAGATGTAACGTCCTATCCTCTGGCGATGTTTTGAATTTGTTGCTTGTATAAAAAAAAAACGGAGTGCTTGTTTATTTTGCGAAGTTTGATAGTGAACATGATGCCAGAAGCATCGAAACGTAAAGTTGCGTTTTTTATTCTTGTCTTTGCTATAAAAATACGAGTTGTGTTCAGTTATTGCCTTGTTTGGCAATTCAAATTTTAAAAATTCGCAATCAAAACTGTATAAGTACATTCTAGAAGAACCTTGTTAAGAGGCGTGACCTCTAATGTAATGCAGTACCTAATAGAACCCGAGTTGAACCTCCAGCTTGTTTAGTTGATAGCATAGGTCGCAGTTTGCGATCGCCGCTTTGCGTGTTGTTGTTACAGACGCCAGTCATCCGAGAACGGCAATTATGGTAGTTAGCCCTCAAGATTTCGCGTCTTGTTCGTGGAGACGGGAAACCAAAGACCCATAAGGCCGAAGGGATCATGAACCCTTAATATGGCTGTTTGCAGACAACGTTTTTAAGATCAAGAACCGGCTTGAAATTAATTAGCTTTTGGGGAGGGAATGTTTTCCGTTGTGGTTGATCACTAGAGAGCAAGATCCTGAATCTCGCCTAACTTTTGCTTTTTCTTTAATAACTGAATTCCTCTTCGTTGGTAGGCCGTACTGCAATATAATCGGGAAAAGATTTTTTTGGCATTGAAACTCGGTGGACGAGGATTTAGAGCAGAAATTTTTCATGTGCGCTTCACTCTAATTAACTGAAATCATTCTTATCTTCAGCCGTTTTTCGCAATTCAGAAGCTGCTCGCGACATGCATAACTTTAAATAACGTAAGTTAGAAAAGTTGACGATGCTCTTTCCTATAGCTTTTCGTTCCTATTAAGTTAATTGCTTTGTTAGGTACTGTAGAACGAACGGCATGATTAGCAGCTCGCTCCCTAACTGTTACCTACTTTCGTAGCGAAGCTGACAATGGCTAAGCAACAAATCTATTGATAACAATCGCTGATGTGAAGTTGCTAATCGAAAGCTGCGAAATCGATCAACTTCATGCCAATCGAACGCCACACAATCGATCAATCTCATGCCAATCGAACGTTGGAAGAATCTCAGTTTACGCCGAATCATGCACACAAAGTGCATTCGTCGTAAGCAGGCGTCCTCGATCGCAGCTTGCATCCAAAGCTTAGGTCAAACCATGCGCAAATTGCGTTCTTATGAACAGGTGCCCTCTCGATGTAGCAGCGGAATTCAGGGCTGAAAAATCTTCCTATTAAGGCAAACCCTACTTACTTTGTGAACTAGCCGTTTTTGGCGAATTATAACAGAAAATGCGATGGAGTTGCTGGCAAGTGTCCATGTTATTATTCGAGTTCTTTAGCGGGCCTAATTTCCCAACTGCTGCTAACGAGGCCGTAGAAATGCGCTTCATGTCGGACGAAGATACGGAGAAGCTTACACACACATGTGAGTTACAGTATGCACTGTTATTACAACCTTGGTTGAGGACTACCACTTAAGGCATCACGTTACGAGCATTGTTGGGGCCCCTTGAATTTCTATTTACTGACTGAGTTCCATACAGACTGGCAAACTGACAGGGAGACAAAAGACAGAAGAGAAACCTCTGCTAAGGAGGCAGACATACAATCCGCCATTGTTTGACTTTTTTAACATAAGTGACTTACCAATTTAACTTACATTCAGGCTGACAGACATAGCTGAAATGCCGTTTCTCGTAGTCTTTTCCACTTCTGAAAGCCTGGTGATATATATACATATATATATATATATATATATATATATGTATATATATACATATATTTCCGACTCATTTGATCAAGTGGATGAGTATGGTCGTACGGGAAGCAAGCGAGACGATGTGACACAAGGCTCTGCAGAAGCCGATCCAGCATTGCCCGACACTCCTGAAGTAATGGTTGCTTTCAAGACAAACATCACAGCTCTGGAGGGTGCTCTGGCGGCAAACAGAAGTATGATCATTAATCTTATTTTATTCATGTGTGATATACGATGTACCTTCTTCATGCGACTTCATGAATCACGCAAAGCTTATGTGGTACATATTTTTTGTGCTTTTCTATAGCACATTATCGAACAAGATTCTGGTTCAAGGCCCCTAATTTATATCGCAAATGTTTAGAGTAGAAACTATATATGACCACCAAGCATTTTCTGAGTGCGATCAGAAAATATAGTGATATCTGCTCGTAAGCACAGCTCACTGATTGCAAGACTCCGCTAGCAGTGATCGTACTCGCTGTCTTTTATGTTGAAAAGGGATCTTAAGGTTTACAGGTTTACAAGATTAAAGGTCTACAGGAGAATACTGTTACTAATTATTTCGCACTATAGTTAGTGGCGTCGAGCCCTTTCAAGGCGACATCCTGCTAGACAAAGACGATAGGGACATGATCGAAGGTACAAGAGGAAAGTGCATGAATTCAAGCAAGCTTGCAAGAAAGAGAGCCGTTATCAGGCAAGCTAGAAAGTTGTGGCCTCAAGCAACGGTGCCATTTGAAGTTGATGCATCTAGAGGTAGTTGCGAAGTCATTTTATAATTTTTTTTTTCTCAAGGGTCTTAAACTCAGACAGTGCTAACGTTTATGAAGTTGGTTATGTTTTCCTATCAGATTTCTCGCAAAAGTTTACTTAATGAGTTTTGCACTGCACACAAGCACACACAAGCCTATATAGTGAGTTTGACTAATAAAAAGTATGGTTTTAGATGCCAGAAGGCTTAAGTAAATGCGAGGCGAAAAAGAAATTTTTCGGAGCAAAACAACCCCAGTCATCAAACGGCAACCGCAATAATTGGCGAAAGTTCCGTAATATATATATGTATATATATATATATATATATATATATATATATA
>QQSS02226962.1:0-10461 GCA_003687565.2 Craspedacusta sowerbii | reverse complement strand
TGCCTTGAGAAAGAGAGTGACATATCAGTTAATTTTAAACGAGCTTGTAAAGATCGTTTGCGAAAATACACACTTGATATTAGATTATTATTACTATTTAAACTACCGAGAGCGATGTTCCATAACATCATCCGGGACGCCATGTCTAGAATAGTTAGTGGTGCCGAGCTCTACTTAATGTGTCGTAATAAAATGAAAAATATGAAGTAACAAAAAAAATTTTTGTTATTGTTGTTGCTGTATGTTATTTATGTATTTGATCAAATCGATTGTCATACAAGCTCTAGCGTCTGTAGTACACACTCCTCTGGGACATATGCTGGCAAGTTTAGCGAACCAAATTCCTCAGTCAAATTTACCTTAAGTTAGTGTGCAGTGGAGACGTGTACCAGTTACCTCAGTTATCCTTTCAAACTGAAAGCCGTGTGAAACTTCCTTGCCACCCGGAAAGGAACGGACGCGCGAGTGTGAAATTCTACATTGTTTAGAAATACGATGTTTACTAAACCACTTAAGGAAATCCGCATTGGAATATAGTGATTTTAACTAATGAACGTGCTTCTCTACTGTAATTTATATTTTAAGCAAGACATTTACTGCGAATTGTTGAAGATAATGTGTTTGCCATTCTTATGATTGCTGCAGCTGGTGATTTTTTATGCTTTGTATTTGACTTTGCTGACATTTAGATGTTTCGGAGAAACTCTCTCGACATTACAATTTGCTAGGCGCGCAAAAATGATAAAAAATAAGGTGAGCTCTCCTTTATATTTCAATTTTTAAAGGGTTGATTCTTTAAAGTTTCCTGGACTGGCGGAAATCAATTTTAATTTGCTTTTCCTGCCTAAAATTTGTGATTTGACTACTGTAAGCCTGAAATTTTTTCCGCTCTCGTGTAGGCTGTTGTGAATGAAGATGTTGTAGGAAACGTGATAGAGCTTCAGGCTGAGATCAGACGTTTGAAAGAGCAGCTTGCTCAATCGCGAGGTAGTTACTGTCATTGCGTCCGTTTATCGTGATAATTTAACTGAACAGTAAATTTGTGGCACTTGTAACGATGCTGATAATTTAAAAGTAGATTTGCCGTCTGAAGTTACTTCAACTGTGCGCTGTATGTGTTTATTCAAAATTTTTATGCACTTTTTTTAAAGCTGGTATCCAAGTTGATGCGAAAACTGTTGCTGGTAAGTTTTTCATGGCGTCTTTCAGTTGTGTTAGGAGGGTTCAGCGATGAACTTAAATTAAAGCTTCATGGAAAATGTGTTTTGTTTGCTTGATTGACCCTAATCATTACAAGGATTTAGACCCACGTATACAATGTACACAGAACTCATGTGAAACTAGATTTTCGTTGATTCTACTATTTCTGTTAAACTCTACATGAACTCGGCGACTAAAATATGTTGATATAATAGAGTTCGTATGTGATCAGTTATGATTCTTCGAAATTCATGTGATCAGTTGTTTTGTTTGTTTTTCCTTCAGTTAATTTATAGAGTTTGTACTCAAATATTTGGAGAGAACTTTCGCCTCAGTGCTGTTTCAATTTAACGCTGCTCTTTAAACGGAATTTATATGTTGCTGAAGCTCTGTGTTTTTGCTTCCGGTAGAGTCTTCTCTGGAGAACAGCTCTATCCCAGTGTCTATTCCCCGTGGAGCAGCGTTTGCTGCGGTTGATGATGGACTGCAATGGAAGGAAATGATGCTAAGTGCGATATCTGAAAGGGACAGGTCTGAAGAAGAGAAACAGGTTGGTACTTGCTAGATATGCTTTACAAAGTCAAGTGAAATAAGGCCGAGTGATGCAGGAGAACTTAATCCCTTGTTTTTGGTGTCGAAGATACATTTTGCCATACTCTCTGTTAATTCTATCTGGTAAGTTTTTGTGGATTCAATGGCCTTGAGTGCGGCTAGGCTCGTTGCTCATTTCAAATCTATTTGCTGCTTATATAAAGAAAGTGTTGTCATGAGTAAAAGTTCGTGGAAACCATTTTGTTAGTTCGTTAGCTTTCGTGAGCGGCGAAAATTTTCTTAGCTTAAGCGTGTCCTGTGTCAAAGCACGCTCTCAAGATATTTTAATAATTAAATAATTAACAAAGCCGTTTTTTTTTTAATAAACTTACTTTGAACCCGTACACTGGTTGACCTACCTAGAGAGGAATATTTTAGTAAGGCATTGCTTTATTTCCTGTTTCGCTCAAGAACTAGAAACTCTTGCTGAAAAGCTATTTTTTAGTTTCTTCATTATCTTCCTTTCATTATTTCAGGCGTTACAGGAAAAAGTACAAAAACTCGAGGAGCTATGCACCAGAAAAGAGAAGTTCTTGCAGGTTTCGTTATTTGATACCCGTAGAATCGGTCATGGCTCTAATTCACTGCGGTAGATTTACTAGTGAACTTATTGGATAGATGTAATTATTTATTTTCTTATTTAAAATTCATGTTTTTGTTTTGATAGCTTATATAAGTAAAGGGCTACTTTTAGTAGCTGTTTCAAATGAAGCTCGATTTTTTATTTATGCGCTTGTTTTAATGGAGCTAATTAGAATGTGCATGTGGAAACTTTGACGATGATGTTGACAGTGACATGTTTGCTGTTGGAATGAAACTGGTTTCATCTCTACAAAGCTCTAATCTGAATCCATCTAGCGAGATTTCAACAACAGGGTAAATCTTGTATCTTCATTACCTGCTTTAGTCTACGAAGATGATTCTTAAATTTCGTGAGACTACAATCAAGAAGCTGGAACGTATTGCAAAGAAAGAGAAAGGAACTGCCGACGAAGAGGATGATTCTAAAGACAAAGAAATCGTAATTACCTTTTTATTTCACTCAAAACTTTGGGAATCAGCCATTTGTTTGCAAGGTGTTTTATTGTTGTATGTAGCTATTTAGTCGGATTAGGACTGTTTTTAGGACCAAATGCTGATGCTTTGTATGCGGACCTTGTTTCCTTAAGTATCTTGATGCTGGGGGCAATCAGTTTTACCCAGTTGTAATCGGCGAGATAAATCTCTCTCTACTTGTATTGAGATTCTATCTAAGGATATGGTACCTTTAAGCTTGCTCGTCTTTATTTGCGTACGTTGGTATGTTGACTTTATAAACAAAGAAACTTTTTTTTCCATCATGAAGTATTTTTTCTGGTGGTTGTTTAAAGAATGAATATGTTCCCCGCCACAACATTTTAGCAATTGCTGCGTGAAGAAATCAAGCTGATGCAAGATAAAATCGATCACCATCCTGATGTCACTCGATTTGCCACTGAAAATTTGGAGCTTCGTGGTAAGGTTATGTTTCACCAAAGGACTTTAGGAAGTTGGTTTCTCTTTGTAGTTTTGGTTGATTATATAATTAAAACGTATCAGCACTTAAGCTGAACGCATGCTCTTGAAGGCTGGTATATATGATCTATTGATGAAGATGCATTTCCTAGGCATAGACATGTGTCATGTTGTGTTCTCTTACGTGTTCCCTCTGTCTTTGACAGATGGTTTGTAAAAAAAAAACCACTTCCTTATGCAGCTGGTGGTTTAAAAACAAGGTATAGGGAAAGTATGTAGCGGTAGCCGTAGTTAGATCCCTTCGTGATCTGTGTCCAACCACTTATCGTGTGAATATGTGCGTGGTTTTAGCAGTGTTGAATATGTGCGTGGTTTTATCTGATTTTGTGACTCAAGCGGAGTTTTTTTTTTATTTTTTTTTTTTTTTTTTTTTTTTTTTTTGCAAATTTGCATATCGATGCGTGTCAGCTTAGATATACTGAGAAAAACGTTTCGATAACTAAGAAAAAGATCTTGACAGCCTTGTCGAACACTGTTGTCTAGCACTAAAATGTCTCCTCTTCGCTGTAGCTGAAATTAAGCGGCTAAAAGCTATTGATCCTTCTAATGGCGAGTTTACCCAAGATATGGCCAAGGCTCATAGATACACTCTGCAACTCGAAAGGCAACTTCGTGAGCTGATGACTGGCCAAGGTCGTGAACTTGAGAAGAGTCTGTCCAGCTCCCAGCAAAGCCTCGAGGCTTCTAACATCGAGTTGGACAAGATTAAGCTTGAGCTGGTTCAAGTGCAAGCGAAGCTTTGCTCCACGCAGACCGAGATGGAGCAATACCGACAGTCACTTCAGCAGAAGCGCGAGGAGCTTATCAATAAGTCTGAATCATATCGAATCAAGGAACTTGAGTTGCAGTCAGAAGTCTCCGCGCTGCGCAAGAGCAACAATGACTTGGAGGTTAGTCGTAGAACAAAAAAATTGACTGTCGTGCTTTTCACTTTTATTAATTAGACTTCTAGCATCCCGCTTCTAGCATTCAGATCATTAAGTCGGATTTTAATAAGTCAAAGCTGTAATTTAAAAAATTTCCGTGAAGCGCTATGGCAGCTTTTTATGTTGTAAATTTTAGCGTGCTCTCGAATCACTCCAGTTGAAGACCGCTGTTGAAAGGACTGCCATGAATAGTCTTCATATGCAAACGATAAAGGTTTGTTATCAATTGATCTTAGATTTCGTTGTTCTGTAGTGAGTGCTTAGATGTTGTACTTTTTTTCTTTTTTCTTTTGGCTTGATCTATCTGGTCATATAAGGGTCGTCTGCATCTTGCGCTGTAAGAAGCTGCCGTTATTATGGTGCTGTGGTGTTTAATTTATTTTTAACAGACTATTACTTCGCCGCGAAGATTTGGAACGCCTCGCACTACATCTAGAAATACGTCTCGGTTATGGGCTTCGCCAAAGCTTTCAACACCAAAGCTTAACCTCGAGAAAGCATCTCAAAACCAAGAGCTCCCCTCTACACCGGCGGATAATGCCGAAGTTCTCATTGGTGACGAGCCCATGCCTGCAGGGCTGCTGCGCAAGGACAGTCTCAATGGTTCTAGTGACGAGGAAGAAGTCCAACCCTTCTGGGCAGAGTTCAATAATGAAACGCGCGATGATGAGATTGTCTACATGGAAGCCCTTCAAAATGAGCTGAAGAGCTTGCAGGTAGGTTTTGGCAATATGTTGGTTTATATAACATTGTCTTAGACAAGTTGTAAATGGGTTAGCCTGTGTTGCGCGTGATGTAATTAACTCTTTCGGTGAGTCTTAGGCTTGATATTTCAATAATAAAAATAATCAACGTTTGCTCGTTTGTTTGCTTTTATTGTTAGTGTTATTGTTTTTGTTGTTGTTTTGTTTTTTGTTTTTGTTGTTTGTTTTTTTTTTGTTTGTTTTTTTTTGTTGTTGTTTTTTCTGTTAATTCCTTCATGTGCTTGGTGATGTTCTTATTTTTTCAGGATCTGTATAGCCAGTCGCTGAAAGCGTTCCATGTGGAGCAGAGCAAGCACATCCACCTATCGCAAACAGCCACTAAATTGGAGCATCAGCTTACCGAATTAAATGAGGTATCACCATGTTGTCTTTACTCTCGGGTTCCTTGTCAAGTACAAAGTGACTTTCCGAATAGTTGGGCTAAATTAAGATTCCAAATTATACCTTGTTTCAGAGCTGATCCATCTCCTGTCCTGCGTGCATTTTCAGCGATAGCCGTGCTCTTCCTTCATTCATCCAGTTATTTTCGTACGCATGTGCTAGAACTCCAGGAGGGAACTTGACTTCTGGCATTGTTCAATCCTGAATCTTAGTTTGGAACCATGAGCTGTTCATGCTACTACTGTAAAAGTGGACTTATCTTTTCCTGTTTTTTCGATTAGCACGGTTTTGCATGTTTTCCGTTTACTGTTTTATTTTCAACGCACCAAACTTATTACAGTTTCCTCTATGCTTACGATCTTACTATGCGCGCTGCCTTGTTTCTCGTGCTCGTTAATTAGGATAGGTCGTAGTGATGTAAATAAATGGCTTGCCGTCGAGATCAGCTGGTAATTTTTGTGCTATTGTGCCAGTGTGCAATCCGTTGTTGCTATCCAGTGTCGGGCCGCCTTATTCGTTACTCTTATGGCCTTTCAGCAGCACAGTTATGATGTTCAAAATTAGCATGTTTAAACTTAAAACCGGCTCCATGTTTCGGTCATTTTGCTGGGGGCCCTGCTGGGCCTTCTCTGTTAGTCATTTTGGCGTTGATCAGCTTGTGCTGAATTAGTTTTCTGAAATCTGGAACGGAGCAGGTGAACGACAAGTTCCAATTCCTAGGTGGCGTGTACAGTGGGTGTCGAACATTCGTCCCTGTACCAAGTGGCAAACTTAAGTGAAGCCTCCGCCGAGAATCCCTTTGGAGCACGCCTTCCCAAAATCATCAGGGGATTGTGGTGCCAGGCTAAAAGCCGCATTTCATGGAAATTTTCCGAATACAAAGTTAGACTTTAAAATGCTCGCGTCTCTGGTGATTGCGTTGTTTACTTCGAACTACAGGTGCTTAATATGAATTTTGTTCATCTTAGCTACTGACCAAAGAACGTTCCGTGTGGAGAAGCGCGGAAGCAGAACTAACAAATCAGTTGACTTCTGTTCGAGATAAGTACAAGGAAGTGCAGTCGAACTCCACAAGTAAGCTGTTCTCTCTTGGCCTTCAAGTTTTGAGGCGGAGGTTCTATTTCGCTCCGCTGTGCATCTAGCAATGTCCGTATAGTTTCTTTTTTTTTATTTTTTTTTTATTTTTAGCTGGTTAAAAAAAATATTATGTAGGGACAGAGGCATTTCGTTTAACTTGCTGCTTGTATACTCTTGTCACAATTCATAGTATTAAAGAGTGAAGTGGATGACCTTCGTGTCATGCTGAGCTCGGCTGACAAGCAGTTGGATGCCATGAAGAAAGACAGACACGAGGAAATGATTGACGCAAGCAGGAAATGTGCTGCCGTAGAAAGCAGGGTTAGTTTTACTTGGATCGTATGTGGCCTTGATTCTTGTGCTTTAGGTTTAGGAACTAATGTTAATAAGTGATGGTTTCAGTACGTCTGTAACGTGGACTTTGTGACAATGTGATATAAATATGTTACTGTCTTATTTAGCTCGTAAAAATGGAAGTAGAGTTTCTAAATCTTCAAGCGGAAATGGATGCCACTGCAGAATCGAACAATAATCTTCAGGTATGTTTTGCACCTTAAATCTCCGGTGGGTAACTTTTTGGATGCTCGTTTGGTTGCTTGAAGAAAGTTGGTGTAAAGGATCTCTGTAACTAGTGCTGGGCAGATCTTAAATAATTATGCTATTGATAAATTAGTAGGGATGATTCTTAGGCAATAAGTCATGAAATGAATTTTACTTCAGTGTGAACTGGAAACCTGCAAGGATGAGCTAGAATTTTTTCGGCATAAGAACAGAGAGCTTGAGGAGATAATTGGCATGGAACGAGCGAAAAATACCGAGGCTGAAGAAAGACTGCAGGTAACTTTGAGCCTTGAAATATTATATGTTTAGTGCTGATTGCGGTGTATATGCGCGAGTGCGTGTCATTTATTATTCTTCCTACCCTAGTTGAATTACCAAGGATTCCTTCCAAGGGAATTACCAATTATTGTCAAGATTCTTTTGTTTATGTGTTTTCCGATGTTTAATATGAATTGTTTCTTTTCAGGGCACGCTTGAAAGACTCCAATACGAAATGGAGATGAACTTGAAACTGGGACAAGATGACAAGCAAGATGTAGGCTTTTGCATTTTTGAACGCATGCCTCTATGCAGAATGCTAGAATTTGTTCTTATGCTATTTACCGGAGCCCTACCTTACCCTGTTACTTCTTCGTGTAGCCAGCAATGTCTTTCTGAGCATCTAAGATACGGTAACCTGTCTCTAAGCCCAGTAAAGAGACTTGATTTCTTGTACGAATCTGTTGAATTCGCCATCCAGTCTCGTGTTCCTGTTTAGCGTCGGTGTCTCTTCAGCTATCAATATCAGAGCTATCAGACCTCGTCAAGATAGCGTCTGTGCCTCTTTGTGTATGTTATTAATGTCAAGGCTATCATGACTTTTGTTGCAGGAGCTCATACGATCGGTCGAAACTATTAATAGTCTACGCTCAGAGTTGCATGATCTGCAAAAAAAGTACGAGGAACAGGTACGAGTAGTTGTAGAGCTATCCATCATGAATTTAAGTTTCTCCAATTATCTTTCTTATCGAGTGTGTTGCTCGCGTGTTCGGCTATGTGCTCTACATCTTTGCTTGCTGTTTATAGGAGAAGGCTTGCTCCGCGCTCACTGCTGATCTGGAGCAGAGTCGTGCCGATTGCGCAGCTCAGAAGTGGTTAAACATCACCGACAAGAAATCGTTGGAGAATCTGGTGAAGCAAGTGCAGGATTTGCGAGCCACATTGGGCGAGAAAGAGTCGAACGTTGCGTGTCTAACTTCTGAACTTGAGGACATAAGGCAAAGCTATAAGGAGTTGGAAAGTCGGCTTAACGAGAAGGTATGCTACGCTCATGTTTGTGCATTTACGCAACGAAGCAACATCTGCCCGATCGTCATAAATTGACTTCTCGCTGCTGATTAGCCATAGGCTAATTGAATTGACGTACGTGAACCACGTCCGCGAAACGTTGAGCAGATTATTGAATCGTTTTAAAATATATTTTACGTTTGATTGAGTTTATTGTTACTTAGAAAATGAAATGGATAACCTGACGTACGTCTCGGCCAAGAAACGTATTTGAGACCTTTGGTCGGAGTGTTACCTCGAGTGCCCTATGCCGCGAGAGCTCTCACGTGCAGTAGCGCAATTTTCTGACGTAAGAAAGGGGCACTCGAACCTCAACCCTCCTCCCGCTAAAAACGAAGTTGGTAGCTTGTTGCTTGTTTCGAGAAGTAGACTCTCCTTATGTCTTTTCCTGTCTGGTCTTGAAAAATTCCATCCGCGAGACGCCAATTGAATGTATGTTCAAACTGGAACGGCCTTACATAACGACGCATCGATAAAGACGGCACGCGAAAGCGTCTGCTATACTCATGTTTGTACATTCACGCCGTTTGCTCGGAATGCTGGTAGTTTTGCTAATGTTGCCACCGTAATGGCCTTGCATGGAAATGCAGTTTAATTGGAAGTGTGTGCTAGAGGGCACTGAAGCAAAATGCATGAAGCGCTGAACAACATAATCCGTTGAAGGTTCTGTTCAAAGTTGTAAACAATACCTAAAGTCGGTGCTGCGCGAGGCAGCTGATGGCTGCATTTGGAAACATGAATGAAAATGCGTTGGAGATGATTGGAGAGGTAGAATGCCAAAAGCAGATTATAAACAGTTTCTTTTCGTGTTCTTCTGCAGAGAATAGGCTTGGTTGTTGATCGTCGTCGCGCACTGCTGTTACTGGTCTCTTCAAACCGCTGTTGTAATAAATATTTAAAAATGCGACTGCTGCAGTCGTAGAGCACCCACGAAATATTCCTTTTTCCTTTTCTGAACCAGTAAATAAGTATGCTTAAATTATTTTGAGGACTTCTTCGAAGCAGGTACTCGCAGAATGCTTTGCTAACTGGAAAAGATTGGCTCGCTTGACGACTAGAAGTAATACCAATGCTGTAGAGAGCGGATCGAGAAAGTGGATGCTATTTATCGTGCTCATTTACGATTTTTTAAAAATAGAAATCGAAAATTCAGAAGCTAAACGATGCTCTCAAAACAGAGAGTGACAAGGCTGCAAGAGAGCGATCTGACAGGGAGGCGGAGGTACGTTTTTAGTTCGCTTTTAGTTTTAACTTCAGCTCTCGCTTAGCATCCGCTGGTAGATGTTTAAGTATATATTGGTGCTCTTGTTTTGTTTTTGTTTTTACTATTTTTGGCGGCTGTGCATGATGTCAAAGATGTCGGAAAAATCAATGAAACAAAACAGCAATGAAGCGGAAACTTTTAATACAGCCGTGTTAAAGGGATGCTACAGTTTATATTCTTAGGAATTAATTTCCCGCTATTCTTTTGGGAATCATCACCGGCAATGAAATCTCTCTGTTTTAATCATCGCTGATTTACTGCTGAAGGGCATACTGTATGGCTCTAACTACGTTTGTGATCTAGGATCTTTGCTGAACAACAAATTTAGCAGTGGTCGATTATTATCTTCTTTTTTTAAATCTGTGTTTCTTTAAGACGCTTGCTCTTAAAGAGGAAATCGGCGCTGCCAATCGACAAATAGAAGAACTTTCGCAAACCCTCGAACAGCAGCAGTCTCAATTGCAATCATTGCAGGTTGGTACCACATTTCAGTTATGGAAGTCGCTGTTTTTGTACTATGCTTCCGTATGTGCTATTCGTGCATAACAAAATATAATACTATTGGTATCACACAAAATAATCGTACCAAAATATTTCTTGTCTATCAATAAAATTAATCCGTTCCGGATTATTTAAACCGTTAGTAGTTAATGTCGGCGGTGGCTTCGAGAAGAGGTGAGTTCGACTTCGGGATTGCTATCATTCTTCTTGTATTGTGCGGTAATCTCGAACGTTCACGCACTTTCGAATTTCTAGTGTGCTTTCATGGGCCCGCGGATGTGATGTATGTATATATATATATATATATATATATATA
>QQSS02226951.1:0-10461 GCA_003687565.2 Craspedacusta sowerbii | reverse complement strand
AGAACTCACCTTAGACTTACTGTCATCCATCATACTGCTGCAGTTTTGTGTTTTCTGTTTTTGAAGAATGCTGGCATTTAGAATATTATATTTTTAATCATTGCGCTTGGGCTCATTATTAAATTACAGTCCTCTTTCATATAACCAACAAGACAAGTGTTTCCGTAGTGAACCGTGGGCGAAACATTTGAATAGATTTGCAACAAACAGTACGCCATGGAAATTAGTAGCAAAATGGCAATGCTTGTGATCATTATAAGCGATTTGGAATTCGCCAGCGTTCGGGCAATTGCAAGCGATCCGGAAATGACAAGCGATCTAGAAAATGCAAGACAAGACCTATGTCATATAACTCTATAACATATGCTTCAACTGTCATCAAACCTTTAGTCAAGACATTTCGCTCCCTACAGCACCTTGTAGTTTAGGAATATTTGCACAGGTCACGAATGTTCGAGAAGGTCAATAATGTTTGAGAGGGTCGGGAATTACGTTGCGAAACAGCAGCAATTCAAGATAACACCATCGGCTTTGATATCAAGCAGAGTTCGTCCATCAGTTTTAAAAGTAAGGCATGAAGATTTAGTTATGCCGCGTTGATGCTTGAGGCAGCCTTACACGTTTTGAAGCCTTGGCCGATTTTTCCTGGTTGTAGGCATTTGCCCCTTTCCGAGTGCGATGTTTTGCAGACTTCATGCTAAGGCATCCCCAGGTTTAGCCAACGTGCCCGCAGGTCTGTAGCCAGATCTGCCCATGGAAAAATCGATTCAGTTGGTTAAAGATACAATAATGGTCGAATTGTTAACAGCGACCGTAAGGAACTTCCTTATACCAACTTCCTCATGAAAATATTTTAGCGTGTGTTACTTTCTGCTTGCGTTAATAATCTGTTTCGTATGCGTACTTTCTGTTTGTGCTTTCTATTGCCAAGCCATTTTTCGTAAGCGCACATAATATGCAGGTAATTTGTGTGGGTTTATTGGTAAGTTTCTATATTGAGTTTATAAACGGCACGAGTGTGTAAATCGTGTAAATATGGTAAGATCAATACTGTGAAGTGGTGGTGAACAACAAGCATTCTACAACAAGTGCTGCATCTATCTTCTACAACGTGCACAAGACTATTCCTACGGTGGTTTAGTCTCAGCATACATTCACATTCGAGCCTGCACATTTTCCCACACGTATATCATAATATCATATTACATCATCGTATGTTAAATCGCGCATTACATCGTCGGTTGACAAGCAGTTAGCGGGAGACAACAGCGACAAATGTTAGAGAGTTGCTAGAACAAAGCGGGATAGGACGCTCTTCATCTATTTGGCTGGGATGGTTGTACCCGGTACCGAAGGCAGATACCTCATGGCAGCTAACGTCTTTGGAAGTCGCTCCGTCGACTCGATATGAGCATTGTTGTAAGCATTTTTAAGCTTTTATTCTTGCATCGATAGCGTACGGGCTGTCCGGGAAACTAGCAAACTTGGTGGCTTCTATAACTCTCTCGGCGTAAATCCAGCGAACACTTTCTCCCAGTGGTGTGAATTACTCCAAATGGGACTTTCCAGTCGCCTATATTTTGTTTTAGCGGCAGAGAGAGCCACTGCTACTCATCCTGCAAATTTTCGTCCAGACATGCCCCACCTCATCCCACGGCAAGAACTTCACAATTGTTCACGTTATTACTCACTTCCTGGTGCGTTAGAGTGACGGAGTGAACCCTGTAGATAAATAAGAAGTGCGAAGGCGCATACGCTAAGGTTTCTCTTTTTGAGCAACAGGCGTTAGGACAATCAATTCTTTTTTTTTTCAAAATGCCAGCCTTTGTTTTTATAATGACCTGTTGAAGCCTGTTAGGAAATCTAGCTCGCAAGGTGTAATTTGCAAGAAGTTGGTAATTTTATAGTTTAACTTTTTTGTATGAAGATAACTTTTTGATGAATTTAGTTATAACTTTGGGGCTACTATTTGATAGGCCCTTAATCATTGCATCCCTATTACTGAAGTATTTTCGTTCGGTATGAGGCCTACTATTCCTTGCGTGTGCAATATCCCATTGTACAATATTGCTTGTCCGCTTGGTCACGTGGTCTATTATGTATTGTTTGCTGGTTCCGCGTCGCATATACCGAGTTTGGAGTGGTTGACACCAGTGGATTCGATTTTGGAAGATGAAGAGAGATTTAGGTCTGTATGTTGAGGTCCTTATGAGTACGGAGAGGAATGCTCTCCAAAGAGATATCTCAATCTGGCATTCTAGGATCTCTTTATTATGACGCCGAAGCACTAACATAGGGCTCCTTGTGCAGATCGTAAAACTTAGGTCCATGGGTCTAAAGGAAATTTTCAGTTTTGTAGCTATATATATTGTCGCGAAGTAGATCGGTTCGAGTGAGAAGGCCAGTGATTTTGACTGTAGATCTTGTCTTTGTACTCTGATTTGACATATTTCAAACTCAAATTTATACTGTTTTGCTACATAATTCAATTACGGGTTATACAAAGAATTGATCATAAAAGGTAATAAGTAGGAGAACGCCCAAAACCCACACATAATTAAATAACAAGCTGCATAAAGAAAATGATCGTCAAGTGTAATAAGCGCGCCACACCTAAAAGAGATAAGCAACACGACGGTCGACACAAACATGGTAACCGACAACAATTTAAATACCAATAAAGACACGCCCATACTATAAGTAGAAGATTAGCAACATATATCGTTTGCATTGGGGATGGCTCATAGCCATAATTATTTGCTACCTGACTTACAAATCGCTTGACGCGCGCTAACGCTATTGTCGTCGTAGCGCTTCACCATCTATGCACCGTACTCACACACACAGATTATTAATACACGTGGTAGATTAAAACGCAAAAATGGGAAAGGAGAGCTTTTCATAGCAACGATAATTGGAGTTTTACAGACACGCTGGTTTTTCTTAAATACGAAACCTTATAGAAACATAATTCTTGCATAAGCATAATTGTCATAGTTGCTGCAGCAACTTTAAGCAAGTCTGGCCAAGCGTGTTTTCGGTGGCTTCCTATGATGGACGTAATTTCATCAGGCAGCATTAATTTTGTAATCAGCTTCCTAATTCGCTTATAGCACTTGGTAGTAAGAAGTATAATTGGAGTATATGCTTACACTAGCAGTGCAAATGTCAGTCGTTTTCTGCCAAGCCATAATCGCTTTGTATGAAATGACTCTATTTGTCAAGCGCAAAGCCTATTCATTTCTACGGTGGATTCTTTCATAGCGTATGGCATGATCATATCACTGCCGGAGTATATTGTGTTGCTTAGTTAGCAGTAGTAGCAGTAGTAGTAGTAGAAGAAATGTATTCGCCACGTCATAAAAATATGCCTTATAAAATACAAACACCCTTCGACAAGAAGTTTTGAACCAGTTCAGCTAATCCATATTGAATTCAAGGCATGGTTCTCCGAGAAGGCCATGGGCCCTTTCATGGAGCACCATTAGGGGACAAGAATCGTCCACTATATGGGCGTATAAGCGTCCAATGTTAAACTTTATCAAGGAGGCGTAACATCAGGTTAGTTGTGGGGTAAAGTACCGCGATGTACCGTATTCTATGGTTTCACTAGGATGTTTTAAGCATCTTTTCAGTCAAATTTTTAGGCCGGGTCGACTAGAACTTAACAGGTAGACTGCTTCTTTACCAAACGAATTCACTGGGTGGCAAGTGTCGGAGAAACTTGATCATTTCGTGTTTAAAGTTACTAAGGGTTGGGCTTACCTTAACAATTGCGCAATTTAAGCGATTCCATATGTGAGGCCCTCGACAGACAATGCTGTGTTTTTTTTTACCAAAAAAGAGCTTTTCTCTGTAGCCGTATTTCATCAGGCGCCTATTATACAGATGTTGCACACGTTAAAAGTAAGGTGTAAACACTTTAGATAATAAGTGGTGCTGGTGTTAGTAAAGAAAAGCCATAGTTTGTAAAACATTTATTTCGTAAACGTTAAGTGCTCCTTGGTGTACCATCAGAGGCCTTGAGTTCGATGTCGTCTCAGCGTGCGACATAATTCTCATTATGCGCTTTTGTAGCCTATGTATTTTTGTTAGCCTGCTTTTATATGTGCTGCCCCAAGCTATGTTGCCATAAGAAATATGAGGATAAATAAATGCAAAGTATAATGATCTTAAGGCATCAGAGTCCAAATACTGTCTTGCTTTACTATTGACCCCAATGTTCGTAGATGCCTTTGTTGTCACTTTACTTACGCGTTTCGTGCAAGTCAGGTTTTCGTCCAAGGTGACACCAAGAAACTTTGTATAATAGGCACGCTTTAGGCAAATTCCGTTTGATATCAAGTTTCCTAATGAAATAATGAAGTTTCCTAGTTCGCACCATTGTTTTGGCAAAGCCTATTAATTTCCCTCTTGCGGGCATCTTCAGTCTTGGGGTCATTAAGTAGCGAACCGATTCTTTCTCCTTCTCTTAACTACAGCTGTTTCCAGTGTAGATGACTCCGTATCAAAATCTTCACTTCCTGTAGCCCGCAGGGCTGCATAGTGCGGAATGTCTTAGATGGCTCTCGCTACAGCGTCGCGCACCTCTGTGTGAATCAAAGATCTCCATACATCGGCCTTAATCAAAGCAACTCAATTCGACTGCCAGATGTCACACTGCCAGGTAAAGCCCGTGACAATACAACAACGGTCATTGTTAAAACCTGTTATTGTCAATATGTTCCACGGGCATGGAGCCAAATATAAACTTTTTATTGATTACATAAAACGCGTATGCATAAGAAAGGAAACAGTCTGGAAATTCGACGCAACCTGTGTTTGCCGCCTGACTGCATTGCAATAAATCGATGACCAGGTATTAAAATCATATCATCTACTTATTAGTCTCGAGGACTACATGCAAACATAAAGGCAAGGTGTCTTGCAGCATCATACCTAATAGATTCGATTTTTCTATCCTTGACGTTTTTAAGGCGATGACGTTTTTATATTTGATAAAAGTAAAGAGGGAGGTTGCCGTGCGCTGCCATCTATTCCATTATTTAAATTAATTGAAACCATGTATATCTATGCATCTATAAAGCAAAATGATGCTGCAAAACCACAAACGCTTCTTATACAAAAGGGCAAAGCTAAATAGAATATAAAAATATTCTATATGAATATCTATATTCCTCCTATGCTCTATGACGCAGCAACTGCAAATTTACCAGAAATTGGAAGCAATCATGGAATATCCAACAGTACATAAACCCTATGATTTCTCAATAGCCTTCTCAAGAATGCCATTCTTTTATATGCTAGAAAGATTAGCTTGGGGACTCAGTCAGATATGGATTACTTAGTCACCTATGACGAAGAAGAAATAAAGTTAGCGGGATAGACAATTATTAGCAACTGTCATGTGAACACGCGATATCAAGACATGTATGCTTGATAAACCATTTTTTATCTTTGTTCCTTTATCGCCATTTTCCTGGCTGGTCTGGTTGTCTGGCCGGTTGATTGTTCTCTCTGGCTAATCTCTGGTTTCCCTTGCGTTTCCATGGGCAAGTGATCATCGACTCCACGGTTAGATTGGAAGAAGCCTTTAATACAACATGGCGAAGGTTCCGCCGCCTGTGGGTAAGTTTTGCGTGTCATTCGTACCTGTTCATTATTTGGCAGGAACTAGCCGACGTTTACAGGTGCAAGCTATCATTTTTTGGTATAGCTGCATCGCTTCGTCGTTTGCTTGCTTCGCCATAATGTTTGTGCAATCCCCTTGCCTCGAGCGTTAGTATCCCGTCGCTAATTGGCCCCACCTACTACGACAAACAGGGCATGAACCTATTTGAACTCTTGAACGTCGTCGTTTTAGTTATTGGGAAGCATGCATAGTTATAGAAATCTCTATTTTCATGCATATTTATAGAAATCCCTTTTTTCATGTGGAATTTCTCTCGTTAATATCATACTTGGCTGTTGGTACGTTATGAATGCACCTTGCAGCTAGACCTTTCGGTTGGGGTTAGCACCAGTAAAGTTTGAGAAATTCTGGCCATATTAAGTACAAGTTCCTAGTTCAATGAATTCAAGTGACCTGGACTCAAAATTCTGGTTGACAATCATTTAAAAGCTCATATTATCGCAACTGAGAGACCTGTGGGCTGGTGAGTGAGAAAATAAGTCCCAACTGAGTACCCAAGTTAAATTGTGCATGATGAGTTTCAGTATAATCTAGGTATAAAGTATAAATTGCCCGTAATAACCTGTGAATA
The DNA here is from genome assembly GCA_003687565.2 of Craspedacusta sowerbii. NCBI lineage: Eukaryota > Metazoa > Cnidaria > Hydrozoa > Limnomedusae > Olindiidae > Craspedacusta > Craspedacusta sowerbii. The sequence continues at coordinate 4,198 of QQSS02226951.1, read as the reverse complement.
GCTTTTATTGAGATGTTTGTTGTGGATACCTTGACCATTGCTGTAAGCGAGGATGAGTCAAAGCTGGATGAAGTTGCACCGAAGGACTTAATCAGTCTTTGTTTTCATTTTGTACTGTCAAAGTTAACCCATTTTGCTTGGAAGTGGATTACCACATTCCCATTATTTCCTAGCATGTTTTATGACTGGTCTGTAAGATTTTTTTTACACTATCCGGTAGAGTTCTTATGGTTACTATGTTTAATACTATGCTTTTGTTATGAAATCTCTCAAACCTGTTCTTTCCCCAGTTGACATCCAGATTTTCATGTCTCACCTATAAAAATTGTAGTATATTGTACAACCTTGCCTATAATGCATACATAGTATATCCTTAGACAGATGAACCTTATGATTTTCTAAAACTTTTTAGCAGCCATTTCTTCTCAATGTATGCATAACAGCATGGTACGAGTTTGCTGCAGTGTTTGCTGGTACAGAATGATCTCAAATGCTGCATTAGAATTATGGCAGAGCACTTTAGAGGACTCAACTAGTAGGAGTTATGGAAAGATTTCTTTGTATTGTTGTAGGAAAATTTCCCTGTAAAAATTGTATGGATCCAATAAAAACTTGTTGTGGATTGACTTGTAATCCTCAAATGGAGGTTTTCATATAAGGGAAGATTAACGTATTGTAGTCCTATTGTATTTCTGAAAAAACATCAAAAAGTTAAAATAATTGCGGATGATTATATTCCTAGAAAGTAAGAACTTCTGTGTTGGCTATGTGCTGGGGTATGATCAATCCAAGTTTCCTACCTCTGGCTTCGATATGTAGCACAAGGTAGCCTATGAAGACAAGAAGACAAATTTTGTCAAGTAGGATTAGAAAACTAAACTTTATCAGCTTATGCTTAATGTATGACCATACTATATAAAATATAGTTATTAAAAGATGTAGGGTGATTTCAGGAAAATCATTCAATAACGAAATGGTAGCGCTAGTCCCCCAGCCATTCTATGAAAGTCTGAAACAAGGACTGAAACTGGGGCAAGCACTTATGCCCTAATGCACACACACCACACACCACATGCAAACACATACACGCACACACACACACACACACACACACACACACACACACACACACACACACACACACACACACACACCACTACACGGCATGAAGATGGAGCTTGGTTATACTCCTTTGTTAAGCACTCACTTTATAAGTATGCTCAAAGATAATCATGTAGGTGAACCTCTGTAGGGTTGACTTCTGATTATTTTCATTATTGAATGATGGTTAGCACGTTCTCTCAGTCTATTACGATCAGTGGATGCTTTCTTCTACAGCCCACCTTTTCCTTTCCTTTTAATTGTGGTGTTGTATGTTCAAAGTTGTAACTGCTGAACAAGGCCTAGTATCACTGTCGAGCATGAGACTAAATGATCTTTTTTCCTCTAATAATGTTCTTGTTCGATGGTGCTTTGCATTGAAATACATGATATTGCATTTAGATTGTGTACTTTTTATGCATCTGTATCTATTGCAAAACAACCCTTGTTTACAACATTGCTAGCTATAAAGAAATATTAATTATTTTCTGTGCAAGAATTCGATTCTTTATTTTCTTGCGATTACGTTACATGCATATAAATTTGTATAGTAAAGAAAAATAAAAAATTTAAGTACCTTCAACGAAATTACAAATCTATAATTATTATGAATACGGCCTTTTATTGTGATGCTCCTTCAAAAACAAGTAGCACAAACCTAGGAAAGAAGTTCAACCAACCTAGCTCGAACCTAGTCTCATCTAGATTAAGAATAGCTTTATGCTCCTGATTTCATTTGTTTTATTAGTCACGCTTTCCCTTTTCTTTCTATTTTACCAGTTATCCCTGAAGTACTTTCCTTGTTTACAAGTTTTTTCAGTAGGGCTGTGTGCAATATAAGCTTCAGGTGTCCCTCCTTCATCCTTTCTCGGAACATGCCCACTATTTGACTTGCAGAATCACTGTTGCTGTGCCCTGAACCCTTGTTGTTTATACTACCAGCTAGATGCCTAGTCCTTTCCTTGGTTACAGCTTTTTGCAGCACAACTGTGTGAAATAACCTCTAGCTTTCCCTCCTTCAGGCTTTCCTGGAACATCCTCACTGTTTTAATTGCAGAATCCGTGCAGTGTTCCTGTCCATTTAATTACGACGATTGGAACAATGCAAAGGCTTTTAATGTAATAACCCCCCCTCTAGGTAATTGCTTGTTTGTTTGTAAGTGCGGATTAGAAGTATGCCGCTGTTTAAGTGCATCTGAAATCTGGGCAGAGGCCTGTGCGGGAGCTGGACTTGGTGTTTAACAGATTAGGATTTAGCTTTCTTTCGGTAGCTGTCGGACATCGTTAAATGCTGTCACCTCTGGCTTATTCTACGAGAGCCATTTTGTGACCGTGCATAGAGGCATCTAAAGTTTGGCTCAAAGAATCCCTCTGAAGTTCAGGAGCCCTGAATTGTAGAGTCCTTCTAATTTGCCGTTCTTGTGGAGTCATGATTGGAACAACGAAAATTGCCTGTGAGCTAGCGGGTTTATGATCTGTTTATATCTGCCTGTACTCGAACTGCTCCCATAGCACGTGCTGTTTAAGAACATCTAGAACATATCGGGAACTGAATTTAGAAGACAGATATAGGCTATTTAATTAACTGGTTATCAGGATGTGGTCTGTGGGATTAAGGACATGGCATGAGAATGTCTGCAGTTTAAGACCTGCCGTTACATGGTGAACTCGATTGACTTGAGTGTCAAGGGTGGGCCTAGCTCAGTTAATTCCAGAGCGCTCTGAATAACTTAATTTAATTCCTGAGCATGCTGAACTTTGCCTTCTGCAATGTATTTTTGAATGCCAATGTATGAGATATGTTCGATTGTTTTGCGTCGATTACATGGAGTATTATGCTGGCCAGATGCTCTTAAAATATTACTGAATGGGTTAGCATTTCTACCATTGCGCTAAGCAAACTTCAGCCAACTCATTTCCTGCTCTCTGAATGTCTCTGAATTGTCTTCTATCTTTAAAGATATCTTTTCATTGCATGCTCTTCTTTCGTCAGCAGAAGGTTATCTGAAACCTGCTATTGTGACTTTGGTGGCTGTGGTCCTTGTCGATGAAGATCAGTATGCGATGCCAGATTTTGGTTACTCGCGGAATTCTGTCTTAATTTTGTGTTGCTCCGTGGTGCAAACCTTTGCACGCCAAATGAGCATTTGATTGTTTTTCATAGCTCAGCTTCATCTCAGCAAGTTGCTTGCACAGCTTTATGGGCAGTTAAATCAGCTTTCTGACTTATATTTGTCTTGCTTTCCTCTCCCAAATTTCCTGTATCGATTCCCAACGGATGCACCGTGCTCTAGGATGCCTTGTGTACAAACCAATTCAACCGTTTTATTCCATCTGCAGCAGACTTCAGGAGTGCTGAGTTTTTTTCTGCCGACTTTATTCTTAGCTAGCACCAGTACATTCTTATTTAACATAGACTTCAAGTAAAACTACTCTATCTCAGCTCTAGTTACCTTAAGGATTCTGAATCTTTGTTATAATGCCGGATTATCGTGCTGTGAACCATTACGCCAACAATTATTGGACTACCATTCACGTATGTCATGTAGCGGACCCGTCTATGCCAGTATTGATTGCAATATCTCTTTCACTGCAATCAATAGATCTTTCATGCCTAGTCATGGCGCTAGACTAATCTGCGACTTAGTTGTGACGTGGCACAAGACTTATCTGAAACTTAGGTTCCTATCTATTTTGTTTTACATGCCGGATTGACTGTTTGACTGGGTTAAAAAGCTATGAAGCAGCATAGGCTCATCTCAACACATGCAAGCACACACACACACACACACACATACAGACACATACACACACACACACATACACACATACACACACACACACGCACACACATACACACACACACCCTAACCTCGCTCCGCTCAGACATTCTTGCACGTGTTACGGCGGGCACATGTGTTTGTGACATGTTGCTAATATCGCTTTATCGTGAACAATAAGCAATCCGCCATTCTGCTAAATCGCTCAAAACATAAATGCAAGGATGCTGGAAATCATAGATGTATGCATGTATGTATGTATGTATGTATGTATGTATGTATGTATGTATGTATGTATGTATGTATGTATGTATGTA